>OMLF01053337.1:40075-53075 GCA_900302615.1 Holocentrus rufus
AAAAAAAAAAAGTGAAGCAAGATATTACACATAGGGAATGACAGGAATGAACTATTAGACATGAAACAACAAACTCAGCTCATTCACCATCAGGTCCTGATCCCAGGTGTGATTTTCTTTTCTTACAAATATTTTTCTTTTTCTTTTTCATTTTTTAAATTTAGTGTTTTTATTTTATTTTTTGCTTTATCATTGCTCTCCATTATGATTAAATATGAAATCTCAAATTCAGACCCACTAGAGCTATAAACCATATCATATCTTGTAGTACCCAGTTGACACCAATGTTAGTGTGTCCTGCCTGCACCGAATGGCAATAATAACCAGGCATTGTTAGGCATTTCTTGAGGTTTAGATTAAAAAAAATAATAATAAATAAATAAAAATAATCTCAATTCTAGTAGAAAATATCTTGCATAAGTAGGCAACTGTACATTTTGTAGGGGTTTTTACAGCCGAAAAATGTCCATCTGCTGCAGCCTTATCCATGATATTGACTTGTTCCTATCAGGGATTGGCCTACATTGTTGTATGACATCATGACATCCCCATCAGCCCCACCCCCAATCACTTTCTCTATGTAATGATTGCTAGATTTTACTTTCCTCCTCCGTCAGATATTTTTGTAATGAAATCCCCGTTGCTGTGCCTTTTCACTCTGTTGGGCTGCCAGGTTGCATTAAGAGTTAGATTTGTAAACGAACCCTTACAGATGTGAGTGAAGTAATAATATGAGATTGCATGTGACTGTTAATTGCAAACATGTTCTGGTGGTAGTGTGCAGGGCTATGGCTAATTACACTAAACTCCCAGCTCTGTTTGGGGAAATAAAGACCAGACTCAGAGCATTTTAAAGGTGCAGTAAATAAAAGGCCTACAGTATCTGCTGGAGCTTCAGAGCCACAGTGCTTTGCCTCTAGATATCTTTTCGTTAGCAGTGAATTGGAAATAACTCAGTAAACGCTGGAACAAATCATGTTTGACACATGTTAGCCTGTGATATAATGTACGGAGCTGATCACAAATTGGAGTTGTTTGAAAGGGAAGTCTTGCACTCCTCAAACGGGGTATCTGAGTTGAATTATTATGGCTAAACTTATTGAATTATGGATTTCATTTTTTTTTTACTGTCAATCTGTTTTGTATGCATGGCTAATTGCCATGTATTTCTCAAGATACTGTACATTGGAATGGAGTTGTTGTGCTGTAAAGGCCATGGCTGATATCCCAACGCACCACCCTTGGCTCCACATAGAAACAGCCTCGCCAGCTGTTTCAGCCTCGCAGAACTGGCTGCCTTTGTTCAGTCTTAGATTAATTCACCATTATAATAATAATTATTATTACTGTCGTATCTAGAAACAAGAGGTCTCGCATCATATTACATTTCTGGTGCAATACAGAATATAAAACATTGTTTTAATTCAGCCAGTGAATTGAAGGGCAACAGCAGAGTTCAGAAAATAAGCAGACTTTTTTTAAATAAAGAAATGAACATATAGCTAGATAGATAGATAGATAGATAGATAGATAGATAGATAGATACTGGTGTGACCCTAACCTAATGCTTGCTCTGGAAAAGGATCATCAGCTAAATGCCTAAACAATGTAAAGACAAAGTTTCAATCAGTGATGTTAGCTTCCTGCTTCTTTAGACCATGGAGACCATGGACACAGGGAAGCCCTTCCTGCAGTCTTTCTTCATTGACCTGGACGGCAGCATCAAAACCCTCCGCTATTACGCTGGCTGGACTGACAAGATACATGGCAAAAGCTTGCCTGTAGGTGAGTGTGCATGTTTGGTGCTCTTGACCCTGTTAGAAAAGGAAAAATAATCATCATCGCTCAACACTTATTTTGCTCACCAAGTTATTAAATTCCTGATAGTTTCAGATACTCAATCTCATTTCATGCCAAAACCTCCCCCCAAAATTACAAGGATTTAGCATTTCCCCATAGAGTTTAATTCTTGTATGGATAGAGAAGCTTATGAAATGCCGTTCAGACCACAGGACACTAAAACTCTCCAAATCTGCACGAATTAAATTCTATATCCATAAAACATATGGGTTTTTGAAGGCCGACAAACATTCATACACAAAAAAATAAGATAAAAAATAAATGGCAAGGATTCAGCATTCCCCTCAAAATTTTGTTCTTGGCAGAGTGGAAATATCATATGACCTCAAAATTTCCCATTAAAAAGCAAAGCAGCGAAATCAATTCAGATTGATCAGCAGCTCCTTAAGGCAAAGTGAGGCAGGTTCCACTGCAGGTTCGACAGACTGACACCTGTGAAGCTGCTGAGGAAAATCACATCCTCACCTCTATCATTTCAGAGGCCAGCAACACCGACTGGCTGATATCAGATTTTTAATAACAAGCCAAATTGGCCCCATATATTGGTCTAGGCCTAATGTGCCTCTTGGCCATTTTATTTTATTAGCCCTTACTGAACTGCACTGTTAGGAAATAAGTTAATTAGACCAAGTCACTGTGCCAGGCTCAGGATTGTCTGCAGCCCTGGGTGGTATCTCATCCAGCCTCTTAATACTTCCCCCCTCTTGTCAGATCCAACTTTGCGTCTCCTCTGCCACTGCAGGACAGCCGATAGACAAAACATGCTCGCCTCTTTCCTCCCGATTAAATCCCAATAGAGTGCTGAGAGACCAAAGGGCCCGGCAGGACAAAGGGAAGAGGAAGAGGGAGTGATGGTAATCAGTGAGGTGCAACAGTCTGGGAGGATTAACACACAATCAGACACTCCACATCAGTGTCTGCTCAACGCCTCGGCGGCCCAGGAGCCGGTCGGCCAATAATCCCTGGTTTTATACTGCGGTGGTGTCGCGCTGGACGATCAAGATTAGAATGACAGTGCGGTTGTGGTTTTGTATAAAAAGGGCACGGCTGTAAAGTGAATACACACAGAGGAGAGCAGATTGGAGTTTTACTTCTACTGTTATGACTGGCTCGTGACAGCCACATGGTAAATCAAATGGCTAACCCATGTTGTTATGAATAGTAAAGGGAAAGGTAATATAAAGTTATTGGGGTGATCAGTGGAAACAGCATATGTGCAACAGTTGTCATATAGTGCGGAAACAAAAAAGCAAACCAAAAAAGTCTTCAGTTTGTAGCAGTGGAGAGGGGCGAAGCAATCCTCCAGCCAGTCTGTAATGAAGGAGAGCAAACGGGCATGCAGGCAGAGACACACACAAAGAGTGGGACAGACGAGAAAAACAGCAAACAAGCAACTACAGAGAGGACAGACAACCAGGGCCGCTGCACATTTCACATTAGCAGAGCTGCTCTGGAAGTAGAAATAATCTCATTGGATGACTTAAACCTCCGTGGGTGGAGCCAAAGAGCCATCGATATGTATATTTAGCTGTTTATTTAGCGCTTTTTCTACTGAGTGAAAAAAACATGACGTTTAAGTATATGAAGTTGATTAGTTTAGGTAGTTTGCACAACTGATGGTTCAAGTTCAACCCTGCCATGCTAAACTTATAGCGAAGTAGGCAAGCTGATTAGCTAGCCTGCTGACTTTCTGAGATCATAAAGCTATGATCGTTAATGAATGAAAAAAATTTGTCATTTTCACTGATAAAGAGAGAGAGAGAGAGAGAGATTATTCTAACTCCAGAAAAGAAACTACAACTCTTTTTTTCTGTTTTGTATAGGTCTGCCAGATCTCTTCTAGACTAGACTTTTCAATATACCTGATTGATTAAGTGATCATATTAACCACCAGACAATTTTTTTTTTAAACTACCCATTACAAAAGCTTTGAAACATTGGTACAATCAATGTGTATTTCTGCATTGGAGCAATGAGTGTGTGGCAGCTCCTGAGTCCACAGGTGTCCAGATAACATGAATGTGTCTGACTTTATTGGAATGAAGAGCTCTTGCCAGCCCACCAAACCTAGGCCTGAGGCTGTCTGTCTGCCTCTGCGTATCTTGTGTTACGTGATGACAGTGATACATGTTTTGTATCAGGACGTTCCCCATTGACTGCCTCCGCTATGTAAATGTAACATTTGATGAGGTGTTTAACGTGGGCTCACCCAGTAGCACAAAGATAATGGGAGCTGGAGATGAGAATTGTTATGGGGGACTCTCCCAGTCTGTGATTACCCACATGGGAAACTGGAGAAGGTCACGGCGCGTACTGGGAGGCCAGGTTGGACCAGTTATCTGCTGAGCCGCTGACACATCCGCGCACACAATATCACATATACACGCAAGGCAAAGTGGGAGATTGGGAGTGTTGATGTCACCACTAGTGTTTCACTGATATGGGTTTTTGAATGCTAGTGCCAACGCTGATGTAAAAGAAAAAAAATTACAGGAAATTACAGGGATTTAGTGTTTCCCGCAGATTTTTGTTCTTAGCAGAACAGAAAACAACATTTAGACCACGTGACACTAAAACTTTCCATTGAAACTCATGCTTCTTTTACTACAACGATTACTACCACTACTACTGCTGCTTAACAATAATAATACACTTTATATACAAGCATGCTTTTGTTGATTCTAACCAAAGTTTGGCATTGAAAAATTTGATCAAACTACATCTTATTAGAGGTGAACAGCACTGACTAAAAGTCCAATATTTGCATGATTTTTTTGCATCAATACATTTGTCTAATCCCAGGAGAGTGGAGTGTCCTTGGTGTCTCCCAGCTAAGTGATTTACCAAGTCGACGTGTTGTTGATATGATTTGCCGAGGGGTGAAATAGACACGATTTACAGCTCACTGCGTCCCAATTAAAAAAGGAGAAGGGTGTAGCAAGGAGGAAGGGAGAGGATTTAATTGCTGCGTCATTTCCAAAAAGGTTAAGGGCCACGTTGCTCTCATATAAAGTGACAGCTGAATAGTCGAGTGTCCCAAAATTGGAAACAAAGGTGCTCGGCAAAACCTGCTAGTACGAAAAAATAAAAAGTTGAACATATTGAATTAGTTACACATTTCAAGGTTGAAACGCTCTTAGAGAGTGCATGCAAAACAGTAACCTGTCCTCAGTTTACCTAAACTGTACACCCATTTCATATGCAATAGAGGAATATAAAACTATATGGGCTGTGAGCAGAGAGCTTAAGGGTAAAATACATGGGATGAAAATGATTGTGCTGTTGCCTCTTTTTGCAGATGAAAGCTTTATGTGTTTCACCAAACACGAGCCTGTTGGCGTGTGCGGAGCCATCATTCCAGTAAGTAAAAAGTGGATCTGTTTTTAATTTATGAGTAATAATGTATAATAATAATTCATATTACTTTGGCATGGTGTGAAAAAGACTTAATGCTGGGAGAAAATTAAAAGCATGCACTGACGGGCACACAAATGGAATAGCAGAACATCACATTGCTGTCTGTGAGACCGTGTGTGTGTGTGTGTGATTATTTTGTTGAGGAAATCCAGTAAAAGGTATTCTTTCCAGGACGTCTGAGAATTTTGCTGTAATGCAATCTGTTCCTAATAAGCGTAAAGAACACAGAGCGTTGCACAATATATAATTTATAATCTCAGGAAACAGAATCCAAGACAGTGTTATCTGGGTGTTAGTGCCAAAGTCTGATAGGCCTGCATACAAGACCATGGTTTAATGCTTAGCTGTGGTCTGGCATTCATCTGCATATGGCTAATAAATGTATTGTACATATGGTATCAGTGCCTTAATTGCAACAGGCCCCTTAAACGCAAGTGGTTTTCAATCCTTAAGCAAATGGCTCCATCATTTACTCAAGTAACATCTCAAGCGTTCTGGGCAGCATATTCAAGCTTAATTGGAACCACCGAAGACTGCAAGACTTAACTTTCAAGAGAAGCATTGATCATAAATGTTTAGTGCGAGCAAGGCAACTGCACTTAATTTGAAAGCTCTGCTTGGATGTGAGCTTGAAATGAAACCCTGGTAAATGTACCAGAAACCTTATCTTAATCTTTGCCCTCCCTAAACAAGACCTCCTCTCTCCTAATCCCTCCAGGGGTATTCTTACAGGAACTCACTGCTATAGTCCTGTGCTGCTTGGATTTGCTTTCACACATTGGAATATATGTATTTTTTTCCCCTTTTGATAATAACTTCATCAGATTTAGGGTGGGGCGGCATTTGGTTGTTCACAGTATCGCGTTGCGTTGTCATGGATGATCCAGACAGGCGCGAGAGTATAATTTCTACATCTTGACAGAATACAGCCATTCAGTTTTTATCTCTGAGCATAAGCCTATAACCTCTAATGTTGCTCTGGCAACAAAGGAACAAAACGGCTGTTGTTTGACATGGGAGATTATATCATAAAAGTGAAATTTATACTGAAGGACGTTGTGTAATTACTAAAAGTACTACTGGCACACACACAGCATGAGTCATTGTCAAAGGAAAACAGGAAACCTCTCTCCCGACTTGCGATCCCAAACTCCCTTAATGGCGGTGGCTGTTTCCAAAGTGCTGTAAAAGTTAACAATGCCTAAACAATAAACATTCAGCACTCACATGTATTGCTGTCTAATTTGGGTTTGAGTGCCCAATTATTTGTCCATTGGTTTCCAACATGGAAAGGAGCAACTGGAAAATCAATGAGTCCTTTTTATAAGTTTGTTTACTTTGAATCATCTCCAATCCTGATGATTTAGAGCTCGTTTTATTATCTTGTATGAGAAACCACTGTGAATTAAATAATCTCTGTGGACCAACATCCAAGTGATAAAGTGAATTTTGCAGTGATGATAATGTGTGTGTGTTGCTTGAACTCATGTAGCCGGGATATAGTGGTAAATAAAAAGGTTACCTCTTGTCAAACAAGGACCAATATAGCTAAAATCAATTATATTTGCAGAAAATGATCAATTTATACTTATTTATCCTCATAAGACCCTATCATTTGCACTTTAATCAGTTTGCTGGTACTTACTATCATATGTATCATGATTTTCCATCATAAAGATTTAAGTTGGGTAAGATGACATCCCTGGTTGTAAGGTATTGGTTGTTCCATTTTTATTTATGGTATCAGCTAATTTGTGTTCATGAGGCTCTTTTTTGTCTGTTCTAGTGGAACTTTCCCTTGCTGATGTTCACGTGGAAGATCGCACCGGCCCTGAGCTGTGGAAACACTGTGGTCATCAAGCCAGCGGAGCAGACCCCCCTCACCGCGCTCCACGTTGGATCGCTCATCAAAGAGGTGAGGCTCAGCATGTAGGGGAGAGATGATCCAAGCCGTGGGCTGAGGGACGTCGAGATCCTAAACTACTGACAGCCCGGTGCTCGAAAAGATCCTGGGCTTTTATTCCTATAGAAAATCCCTGGTTCTTATGTGATTAGACCGCTTCGCTTTTATCATGTTTTGGTAATGATTATTCCCAGCAAGGAGCCAGTCTCTGGGCCTAATCATTTACACAGTTGTTCCCAAATGTGGTTTGGGAACTCTTAAGGGTCCTTGAGGGAGCTCTAGAATGAGACATTTGGTAATTTAATTCATATTTAAAACTGAATGTTGTAATCTATTGTAATCACTGTTATGTCCCGTAAAAAAATAATAAAGTAGAGCTGCACCCTCAATTCTCATTTTGTGACATTTTAATCAGGACGCCGACATCTTTGCAGTCGGCCTTGATCACACCCTGACGAAGGGGTCTTGCTGAAACATTGATGTCCTCAATAAAATGTCACAAAATAACAGCTAAGTAAACAGATATACTGCATAATTTTTTTTTATGGAAAATTTTTTTTCCTTGGCCAGCACCTCTGCTCTTTTTGTATCACTATTAAGTCTTCCATGTAGCTCTATAATTCAGTATTAAATCAACAGCAGAAATATTACCAGATGGGTACTGGAACTAAATCTTATCAAATGAGGGTCTGTAATCTTTTATGTCTCTATTTGAGAATGCGACATGGAAAACATTGAATAGCCCTGGAGTGGACAAATGGGAGATACCACAGATCCCAGTCTTTACCACAAATTGGAGAGTGACCTGTTGACATCTTATAGTAATACTGGGAGATGTAGTGAAAGATAAACTCACTGTAACTCAGTGTACCAAGCTTTTAAAAATGGAGTTTGTGGGGCCCAATATGTGACTCCTTGGGGGACTGTTGATATGAAATCGTTTGAGAACACCTCCACTAATGTTCCTGTCGGGTTGCCATTCCAGGCTGGCTTTCCCCCTGGAGTTCTGAACATCGTGCCAGGGTTTGGTCCCTCAGCAGGAGCAGCCATCGCCAACCATATGGACATCGACAAAGTGGCTTTCACCGGCTCTACAGAGGTATGTATGTGATTGTATGACAATGTGCTGTATTTCTGCTACAGAATCTGTATTTTGACAAATTCTGAAAAATAGATCCATTGAATGACAAAGTCTTTTATATCCAATAAAGGCTTTGAAGCTGAATTTCATTGACTCCAGTCTAGCATTATACAAAATTATAACTTGTTTGCAATTTTGGTTATATGGCCTGTGGATCAGTTGTAAAGATTATTAAAAAATTGTTATAGAATTAAAATTGAGTCATTATTTCTCAATACACTGAAGTTTGTACAAAAACCAAACACACAGTGAATTTACTCCTGTAAATCCAGCTTAACTGTCTTACAAACTGTTGAAGTTTGGATTTGTGATAAATGTCTTGTAGGTTCAAAAGTCCAATATGTACCTTGTTTTTGTCTATGCTTTCCTCAGTGACTGACATGTTGAGACAATGACTGCATTTCATTTTGGGGTGAACTATTCCTTTAAGATTATTTTTTCCCCATCAAATCAATATATGAGTCAACGGAAAGGTGATGAAGCACGGTTTATTTTTGGACCAACTTTATGTGAAAAACCTATCCAGTGATTTGATGCTGAATACAGTCTTCTGTTGCCCAACACTTTTATTCTATGAAACAGTCCCTGGATGTTCAAAACATTTTCTCATATAAATTTGACCAATCTACACTCAAAACCACCAGACATAGTCACATATCATTCAGTATCATTTTGCGTTAAGGTTGTGCAAGTTCGCATTTTCTCACTTTTGAGATAATGTTAATGGAATGCTATCAGTTAATATATTGTACACTAAGGTGTCAGGATGGAACAACAAAGCCAGTGATCTACCGGGGACACTTGGATAATGTTGGTGTCAATGTGAAGTTGACCTGCGCAACAAACTTATTTGGTGTGTTCCTTCAACCAGATCCCTGTTTAATCCCAGTAAATTTTCCGTGTCAAGGTGTTCCTGAGCCAGATACTAAAACCACCACTTACTCACTCACTATGATTCACTTTTTTAGGTGCGTCAGCTCCATCTAAGTGGTTACATGGCAGCATAGCCTGCTGTTTCATATTTTGATGGTGTACAGTAATTATGTTTTCCAGTTGTACTTCATGAAAAGTACATGACTTTGGGGTGCCAGCTAATGAGTTCAGACAGGTTTCTCCTCCATTCCATTTGCTCTTTAATGACGTAAATAAAATATAATTAAACCATTAAATGTATCTATAAAAAAGGTAAATTCAAATTGCATAATTAAATTCCATTAGTTTTACTGGAGACGCAGAGAAACAGTTTGGAAAAGTGGTAATAGGCCCACGCATGTCTTGTGATGCTCTTGGACACATCATCAGTGATGAAAAGAAACAATAAAACATCATTGCCAGCAATGTTACAAAAATTGATTATGATTATCCACGCTTTCCTTCAAATGCAACCTACCAGCCCAGTGTTGCCGTGATAGAGTGATGTAAACTTACGAAACTCAAGAAACTGATCTCTATTGTCGTGTTATTACAGATATGCAAAGCAGTGTAGTTTTTTTTTCTCATGAAACATTGATGCATGACCTCACCCTTGTGATCTTCCCTCATGTATGCAGGTTGGCCAGCTGATCAAAGAGGCGGCGGCCAAAAGTAATTTGAAAAGAGTGACTCTGGAGCTGGGAGGGAAGAACCCATGCATTGTGTTTGCTGACTCAGACTGTAAGTAATGTGGTTTCTGTCTCTAAAGCTGCAATGCTCAGATGCAACAAAGGAAACTGTGTGTGTGTGTGTGTGTGTGTGTTTGAGAGAGAAAGGGGGAGGGAGACTTAGCTTACCTTTGTTTTTACTTTTGATGGGGGCATGGGCGAGCATAATATAGACAACATTTTTTTTAAGCTGGTAACTTCACAGATTGCCAGCTTGGCAGCAAGAAATTATGTTTTGAATTTTTGAAAGTTTGAAGGACTTCATTACCCAGAAATCCTGCAACGTGGATGCAGTAAAGCAGCACAAAAGCAGCTTAGGTCATTTATTTTTTTTACATACTCAGTATAAGTCAGAAAGTTTGAACACCACAAACCACACAGTATGGAATACAGATTTAGTCTCTGAAAATTTAACTTAGTCTGACTATTCAGATCAGATTTAAAAAGGAATTTATTTTTTTTATCTTCTTCATTAACTCCACACGTGGCAGGTATTTTACATCAAACATTATTAGATTAGATGTGACAACCAATGTTGTACTGACAGCAAATAGTTAATAGTACCTCACCACGCACATCTGATGTGGTCACTTGTAAATTATAATGGGAACAGTCAGCTAACCTCACCTAACAATCAGACTATAAAAATGAATCAGTCTTGCCCGCTGTCTGAATGTGTGTGTGGTGTGAACGTCTTCTTCTCGGGGGCTGGTGAAGGGGAGAGGTGGTGAACGGATAGTGAGTCTACTCTCTTTGCTGCTGTTGGGTTTCATTCTGAAGTTTTGATTCATCATGTCCTGTGTGGAGAAGATTTCCCATCAGTGTCCAAATCCCACACAGGAATTTAATTTGGGAAAATAGGACAAGTCTACAGCATCTGGATGAGTTGGGTGGAGACATTCTTCTCTGTTGGAGCCACACTTTAAAACTGATAAGACAAATGTATGTCTGCATAAAAACTCTTGCTTCTCTTCGTCAGTGCAGCTTTAAGGCTGAGTTCATATTTTAATTGTTGAATATCTTCCGATGAGCTTCCCCCATTTTTAAAAATGTTTTAGTTTCAGTTGGATAATATGCTTTTCGTTGTGTTGAGAGAATTATACAGTGCTTTGGCCTTTTGAAAGCCTTTTAAAACCTCATTAGATATCAGATAAACCTAAAAAAATGCTGCAAACAAGTCTTCTTTTCTTAGCTCTTCAAAAGCTTTAGAGATGGGAGCTTTTCACCCAGCAGCACCGATATGTATTTCTGGGCTGTGAGTGCAGCCTGCCTGCCAGATGCTTCTCATCATTCTCACTATTGCACTCGCTGCATGTCACTGCATGCTCTGTATCTACACTGTTTCTTTTGTATTGCCATAACAGTCAAGGTTAGACTACATGGTCAATATTGGCAATATTGTCGATATGAATCCAGTGTGTGTCTGTGTGTGTGTGTCTGCAGTGCAGCTGGCTGTGGAGGAAACCCAGAAAGGGGCTTTCTACAACCAGGGTCAGTGCTGCACGGCTGCATCGCGTGTTTTTGTGGAGGAGAGCGTATACGACGAGTTTGTGCGCCGCAGCGTAGAAAGTGCCAAGAAGATCGTTATAGGAGACCCGCTGGACCCACGGACATCACATGGTCCACAGGTAGTTAAGTGCAGTGGAAGTATTATAGAGTAGATAAAGGATCAGTGCTGAAATAGAATACAAAATGCATCTAGGGGATTTTGAAATAGAATTTAGATTATAATTGGACATTTTAGATGCCTTACTTGCACAATTAAAAGCAATGTGTTTACTCCACTACACTATAAACTACATCTAATATTTGATAATGAAGCATCACTGATCCCTTTAAACTTTGCAAAAGCAAATAGTAATATAGCAAATAACAACAGAATCTAAATAAGAGTAGAGCAAAATTTTACACTGTAAAATGTGTTAATTAGAGATGCATGAATATAGATGGTATAAGAAAAAAAAACAACAGCACTAGAACTGTTACCAATGGTATGAAATTTATGTAAAAATGTTAAAAATCACAAATTATATAAGACCACAGAGTAAAAAGAAAAGAAAGGCAATATGTTACAAATTATAATTGGCAGTTACTATAATCTGCAGAAAATTAAATTGAAGAAAAATGTCTTGCATGCAAAAAAAAAAATTTGAAAATAAAGTTTAGGAAAATCACTCTCTTCTGGTTTTATGCTCAGTTACACTTAATGGCAAACAGTTTTGTCATTTGTTGCAGAATTTTGAATAGAGGTCATTGAGTGCAGGAGGAGGGAAATTTTCTGTCTGGGTAGGTCAGCTTTTACTTAAGTGAGGGGTTCATGCTCTTTTCCCCACTGCCGACTATTAATAATGAATTGTGGCGTCTCCAGATCGACCGGCAGCAGTTTGACAAGATCGTTGAGCTGATTGAAAGTGGGAAGAACGAGGGAGCCAAGCTGGAGTGTGGAGGAGCAGCCGTGGGCGAGAAGAGCCTCTTCCTCCAGCCCACCATCTTCTCCAGGGTCAAAGACCACATGCGCATCGCCAAGGAAGAGGTCACCCTCTGCTTTCATTCATGAAAAATGAAGCTGACACAGACAGGCGGTAGAAGTAGGACACAGAAAACAACTCTGTGCTAGTGAAGGCTGACACCCTGTGGCATTGTGGCTCAATTACACCATAAAGCTGTGGCGAGGAGTGGGATTCAGAGAGCACCCATGGGTCTTTAAGGGAAATCAGGAATAGTTTAACTTAACTAAAATCCCCTAGAAACAATCACATTTAGGAATTTTTTAATAATGTCTAATCTAGTAATTGAGTATAAATTCTTGATAACATATTAATCCAATATGAATTACAATAATAGCTACAACTGTTATTAAATAATAAACAACTAAGAAATGATGAATGTGGAATTTTTTATATATTAAATTTTTATATATTAAATATATTAAATTGGTTGACAGCAGAATATACAATTTTTTCTTAATTACATAAGCCTAGAATACTCTTTAGGAAAGTGCAGTGGATAACCTCAATAAAATGATTTAACTGACCTTTT
>OMLF01053337.1:58519-75406 GCA_900302615.1 Holocentrus rufus
TTAAAGATCTGATGTTTTTTTATTGTTTAGTGTGTAAATACTTCTGCAGTGTGTGTGTGTGTGTGTGTGTGTGTGTGTGTGTGTAAAAGAGAGAGAGAGAGAGAGAGCGCTAAAAACCAATAAGGAAACAGTGAGTCATTTCACATCTTCACAGGGCAGTTTTGTGTCCTCTGCACTGTATTTTCCAAACAGAATTTATGATTACTTGGAGGGGTCCAGAGAAATGACTTTTATTGGACTCTATTTAATCTATTTAAAGGAATGGTTCACCAAAACAATGAAAAGGTGGGCATCATTTACTATTTAGTCACCCTAATGAGGATCAGAACAGCAGTGTGTTCACATAACACAGACAGTTAAGTGCAAAACTGCAAAAACACGGACCAGGACCAACTCCCCTTCTTCTTGTTGTATCATTTGCTGTTCCTTCACTACAGCCATTGCTTTCTTTGTTTGGGCTTCAGTGCTATTTATTTTTTTTTTTTTCTCGTTTCATAGTTAACCCCGTGAGTTACATTCTTCCCCGTTTGGCGTGGGGTGTCATTAAACGATTGTCATTATGAAAATATTGCGTTGGATTCATTCATAATAAGTGGCGGTGAAAATTTTACACCGCAACATTGATTTGTTTTACTCCTTAGGTTAGAAATGTTTAAAGAATCTAAAAGTAATATCACTTCAAGTTGCCATAGGAAACCATGTAAGTCCTAATGCTCCACTCAAGCTCTCTCTCTCTCTCTCTCTCTCTCTCCCCCTCTCTGCATACTGACCTATCAGCCTAATGACTACTTATCTATTTATTTATTTTTAACCTATTGTGGCCATGTTTGCTCTGATCATGGGTAAAAAAATCCAACCTTGCAACCTTTACTTACCAGTTAGGTAAGTTAAATAAGTGGCTAGCATTAAGTAATTAAAGCACAACACTTTCTATTTATGTGATGTGGGTCTCTACAGAGGAGTGTGCATGGAAATGAGAGTGGCTGTGCATCCACAGTGAGTAGAGTGTGACCACAGGGTGCCAGTTCCCTTTACTGCCACAGGTCTCCATACATCCATGTGCAATGAGGCGATTTGCAGTTGTCTCCATTTTAGGTGTCACATTCACAAAGGCAGTGAATTACTTACACAGCTCTTAGTTTGTAGAATTGTGTATGATTAGAACCTTTCACATCAACAGATATTGACTTATTCATTTAATAGAGCCTCAAAACTGAGTCCAATTGTGAAAATGAGAAAGTAGAAACATCTCATCCTGGTAGCAGCAGCCTGAGGTAGCTGGATCAAAAGCTGAAGGTGACGGAAAAAGGAATCAGTGCCACTTCTATTTCCTCTTTTTTGTGGGACCTCACAGCTTACCAGCAAGAAGGAATGTATAAATTCTTCACAAATGATCATCCAAAACCTCAAGACTTGACTGCTTGTCTCCATCTACAGTATCTGACAAGCTAAACCTTTACATGTCATACTATTGTAAGCTATTGCATGAATGTTTGGATATCATTAACAGCCAGTGTGGAATTTTGTTAAGTTGTTAAATTAAACTGGGCTGGAGAGGATTCCCTACTGCAAGACACTGGGCAACAGTGTCTTGCAGTACCACCACCACCACCTGGTTTTCAAAGAGAATGTCTTTTAATACTGTGAGATAAGCAATAAAAAAAAAAAACTGACATGGCCTGAAAAGCTTAATCTGTTTGTACTAAGGTTATTAGAGAAATTCCGTGTCAGTATTAACTGATATGGATGGGAAAATATCCAGTGTTGTCATCGGCTGATATCTGATAAACTGTTGAAAGGTTAACTTAAAATATCATACTGTTGTAGTATTATTATATGGCGTTGCAAAATGTGTAGAATAGGAAGTTAATAATAGGAAGAGGTGTAACGCTGCTATTATCTGGTCATACTGTCGTACACCTGTAGATCTTTTTCACAACAGTCCTTTTGACAGGAAATAGCAGGTAAACACAGGTGTTACTAATGACAGTTATGAAGGTTCTGTTCCATTTAGGTCTAACAGAGCCAAGGTCCTGCTATTGTTCATGCTGGCTCTGCTCCACTTAAATGGAACAAAGCCTTTATTAATGTCATTAGTAACACTTGTGTTTACCTGAAATTTCATCTCACCATGGCTGCTGTGAAAAAGGTCTGTTCGGAGACTTTTTAAAGGCAGAGTTAATTGAGAACAGGTGTGCCTGTGGCCAGCTGGGCCACACCTGGCCCTCTTCGATCCCAGCCCTGCTTGCCACATTGGACCTCTACAGTCACATTGTAACATTGATGGATTACAGAGCTGTGACATGGCTTTCTGCTGTAGGGTTTAAAGCATCGCAGGGAAACATGAGAGAGAGACTAGCATTATGTTTCACTTCAAGGACCAGTGTACAATGGTAATAATAAACGTCACCTCATTTGAAAGCTAATAAATGACCAGTTTGATACATAAAAAAAGTATTTAAAAAAAAAAAAAAAAGAAATAGTGCTGGGCAATATTGGCAAAATACAATAACATGATATCTTTGAATAGACCTAGCTCAGTATTAATATTGTGATGATATTACAGACAAACATGTAAGCCTCTCAAAGAACATTTAGGTGACTGATGGGGCACTAAAACTCTATTTGAACACTATTTGACAGTGAAATGCTATAGGACCAATAATGCGTGCAAAATGTTCCCATCAGTCCCATCTTTCATGGTGAATTAAGTTGAGAGGTTGTGTCAGTCATATGACTTTATATTAGTGTTTCATAGTAACCACATGTGTATCTAGGGTTAATTCAATTCACTGATATCTCCATTGTAAATATTACCTTTGTACTAGCATTGTACCCAGACTTTAACCTTACCCTGTGATCTTTGACCAATTCATGTCAACATTGAATCAGTTCTTCCTGTTCTGACACTTAGCACCTCCACCAAGTTTGGTCCAAATCAGATTAAAACCGTTTGAGCCATGCTGTGTACACACAGACCGACAATGCCTTCACACTGATTGCAGCATATCTGATTCCCATGTTTCCATATAAAGGTATAATAACTGCTTGGAACTTTGATCTGTGTCAGAAACAGACTGCTGGACTACCTTGTGTACTAGTCCAGAGAGGTGAATTTGAAATCTGTTGTGTTCAGTCTTCATCACTAATGTGTTTTTTTTTAATACATGCAGGGTGACAACTGAATCCAGGCCTTTCCGTCTGTGTGGGGAAAGTCCTGCCGCGGCCCTGCACTGACACCAGTGCTCCAGTGACTCCAGTAGGAATGTCCTACTGGTCTGTAGGCCTTTCCCAGGGCACTGGAGACTCTCCCAGCAGCATGGCGGACCAAAATGGTGAGAAATGTCACCTTACTTCCCTCTTCTCATTCACCCTGAAGTAAACCCTGTCTTACAACAACATTTCCATGCACGTGTTTTTTCCTGGTGCAGGACTGTCGTGTGGCATTAGTTGGGGAATTAGCTGCCGAGGCGGAGCGGCAAGTTGCCCGAGAGCATTTGACTGGAAAGTGAAAAGTGTGTGCAGAGGGTCTTCAGGGCCGCTTAAATAGCTGCAAAGAGAACTGAAACTGTGATGGTTTGACAGTCTGAGGCCTTCGCTGTGTTTTTGTGTGTGAGAAAGAGACCGTGCTCACTCAACAGAGTGAGAAATGTGTGTGTTCCTGTGTAACTACACAGTATATATATTTAGATTTTTCTGTTCAGACTTCTCTCTCTTTGTACACACACAGGGAGGGCAGTGTGCTAAGGGCGATCACACTGTTTCCAACTGGCGCACGGTTGCACAGCCCATAATAGTAGAGTACAATAGATTACAGTAGATTATAGATGGGGATGGCCCAGGATGATCTGTATTGGGGCCTTATCCATCCATTCTTAAGTGATCAGGATCAGAAAATGCCCAGTCAAGTTCTTATCAATATAATTTCCCTCCGCTGCCTAATTTATGTCAACTGTAAGAAAATATGTGGTGCTGCTAATTGCCACTTTCCACTACGTCTGATAGTAAACTGCATGATTGAGGAGAGAAGCATGCTGTTGAAATGTCAGCCAAGTAGAATTATTGCGCTTTTCAAACTGAAAGCCGCCCCACAGCTCCATGCAAGGCAGGCAATCATACAACACTCATTTAAAATAAGATATTGTAAATAACATTTTTTTTTACAATGGTTTGCAGCAAAGACCATTAATGGAAAGAGTAGATTAGAGTAGAGAGTAGATTACTGTAGAGGACTATACATGATCATTTTTGCATCATAATTTACATTTTCACTGAAAAATAATGATAAAAAAATGTAATTTGTAAACAAGCAATTATCTGATACATCTTGAATACAATTTGTAGGCTAGGGCGTCTCTATAGCACAACAATGCTTCATTTATAATAGTATTTTGTCACACATTTTGCTGTCATCAAAAATTGCAGCTCCTTTGATTTGCAGTTGCCCGTATTGTGATTCTGATAATAGTTTATATAATACAGCAGCATCAGTACCAATGAGGGGACCTCCATCTCTTTGTGCCCCGCTGGATGAAGCCGTTCGTGGGTTAGTGTGTGACCGTCCCACCCTCTGACTGCTGGTTCTCAGGGAGGGAGAGAGGGAGAGGGAGGAGACGAGACTTGGCTTGTCTCACAGACAAAGGAGCATCATCCCCCGCTCGTTCCCTCGTCTCCCCCTCCCCTGCCCCTTCTCTCTCTCTCTCTCTCTCTCTCCAAGCGCAGCCAGTCAGAGTGAAAGGGCTGGAAAGGGAAACATCCAGGATGGCTGAGGGAGCTGTAGTCGCAGGGTAGAGAAACACGCAGCAGCCGGGGGGGGAAAGCCATGAGAACAAAGCTAGCGGCTTTAGTTGTGATGGATGCAGAGGAAGAGGAGGGAGGAGGAAGAGGAGGACTGACTGCCTCACTATGAGCAGGTTAGTAGGACAGAGGAAGAAAGAGCGGATAGACTGGCTTCCTCTGAACGGAGCTAAACCCCGACTGAAGCCTTGTTTACATGCTGGACATGTAGGACTGACAAATCCTTAAAGCTGCTGAGGATGAGTGTGCCAGTATTATTTTATTAAAAATCCGATCTGTTCCAGTCAGTGTCGTCCACCTCCAGCAGGATGGATAGCCTGTTTGACTGATAACATAGAGAATAACGTAAAATGCTAAGAAAAGCTCTTGACCTGAATTGATTCTGATGAATTTTGATCCAATTCAATGCAAGTACACATCAATATGTTTTATTATTACCATTACTATAGGTTTAAGTGGAGAGTTTGCTAAATGTTGTTTCAGAGGCTTTTCCATTTGGATAAGAATAAACTTAATAATTATATAAATTTTGTCATGAAAATGGTCAAATTCAATTTTAAATAGCTTTGATATTAACCAAAATATATTATATATTTCAGTCTAGAAGCCCTGAAGGTTTTATTCTTTTTAATAATCGTATGTAATGTATATTTGCATACACCTCTATTTACAGTAGAGCCGCTGCATTGTTGCTTACACCCACACAAACCGGCAGACAGCCACTCGCTCAGAAAAAAATACAAAAAAGAGGAAATAGAAGCACCACATTGATGATCACTGCATTGATTCTAATGTGGATCGTATTCCACACGTATACAATATCATCGTCCTGTGTCCCATGATGATGTGAATGCTGTTTCAGAGGCTTTTCACCCCAACAGGGATAAAACTCTGAGAATCTGAATTGTTCCCAGACAACAGGTTGCTGATTGAATTGCCAGAGATTTGACTCGATTTAATCAGTGCCTGTTGGTGACGAGTGTGACTTTGCAGTTTGACTTGTGTGCTTAAGTTTAGCCTCGCCACTACATGCCATTACATGCCACCGTGTTTGCTTTTGTGACGACACTCTGTCTGCAGTTGATTAGAAAGTGTCTGGTTCCTTATCCTGGTGTCGTGTTTGCAGAGGGAAAGTGAAAGCTCCTCATCCTTTCGGGAAGATCAAGGAGTAGGCGAATGGAAAGTCCCCCCAACAAACTTGACACTCACTGAGATAACTGTCTGCCATTGACCTTATTGTTTTTGAATCATCATCAGTCATACGCAATGACGAAAAACATTTGTGAGTAGCGATGTGCTAAATTGTTTTGATCATTATCATGCATTGTTTTTTTCCCCCTAATTGAACACAACTCCATTGAGACTTAAATTATGATAAAACTTAGTTCAAGAGCACAATTTGGAAATAACTACTTCCAATTTTTCTGTTCTGTACTTTTACTTTTACTTGAGTAAGTTTCAGTTTTAGGCATAGGAGTATTAAGTAAAATGAACCATTGTGGATTTTACCCTCCTGTATCTGTGACTATAACGATAGGAGCTTAAAAAGTTTTGCAGTGGAAGGAGATTTGAAACTCGACCAAAATGTCACATTCTCTTATAGTATTTTTCTTTGTGACTTATTGTTTATTTGACTGTTATTCTATTTGGTTTATTTCTATGCAACAACTATTACCTTGAGTTGAATAAAGTTTGGTTGAAGTAGCAGTCCATGTGCTCGACCAAAGTATTTCACTTCTCTTTCCACTTCTACACAGGCATCTAAAACTGATCAAATGTTAATATTTGTACCTCTTACAAAACCTGGAGGTCATTCTGAGAAGTACTTAAACTCATTTTTATTTGGAGGTTATTTCGATTTTTTTTTTAAATCCAAAAGTATGAGGTAATGCAAACTAACCCACACTGATTGTGCCAAAATATCTTGATGTATGCCAGTTTTGAAAGGCTAATATCAGCTGAATATTACTGATGCATCAGCGATCAGACACTAACTGTCTTTTGAAGCAGCATTTCAGCTCTGCTGGAAATGTGAAATCTGACTGGGGTTGAAGGTTGATGCCAATATTTTTGCACTGAAGTCACTGATAATTTGTTCTGATACTGTAAAAAGAAAAAACAGACTAAAAATGTTTCCACCAGAATTCAAGTCTTGGTTTAAAAAGCTTCTGAAACGGCATTTAGACCATCATACTGTTGAATGCTATAGCTCTTAATGCAAAGCCAGACTGTAGACCAGAGATTCTTTCTGGGTTACTTGAGTCAGGGCGAGACACATTTCATTGCAGGTTTTTATAGACTGTTGAGTAAAATCCTCCACCACACACCACACTGGAATTATTTCTCTGGTTAGACATCTGATATGAAACCAACAATAGAATAAACAAATTCATTCATTAATTGTGGTCAGGGTTGGAACCTCACTTATATTGGATGTGGATGACAGTGACTGGCCTGTACATGATTTTTAATAGAAAAAACATTATCGGCACAAGTGTATCAGTCTAATACTACATGTTTATAATGCATCTACAGTGCGGCACTAAACAAACATAATATGGATTAGTTTTTATCTAATATCTGTAACAGGATCTTCTGTTTCATTTGCCATGAGAACTGATGATCCATGAGTCCTCGGTTTTCTAAAAAAAAGTCTCTGCCTCGCCTTCCTTTCCTCCTCCTCCTCCTCTCCTTTCACATTGATTGGGAGATAGGTGGTGACACTGATGCAGTCTCGGCCATGTACCTGTCATTTGTTCACTTGTCAGAGGGTCGGAGGGAAGGTGTGCCCCGTTTGATCTCCAAACCAGATGGACAATTGAAAGAGGAAGAGCAGGGCTTGGGTAATGGAGGAGGTATTGGCTGGTCTGAGTGCTGCGCTGCACTTTGATTTGCCCTCTCAAGGTCTTTTTTTTCAGCTTTCCCAGCCAGGTCGTCCCAGGCAGGGATAGGGCCGTATTGATGTGGGGTGGGAGGCACATGTAGGTCTAATGGTTTCACTCCCTTAGGCTTTCTCATATAGCCTCTACAGCCCAGTCAGACTCTCTCTGTCTTAATTATTCATAGAAAACCCAGAGTAAAACCGCAGGGCTCCAGGAAACACAGGGACACGCTGCACAGTTTGAACAGTTGAAGGGGGAAACCAAACAGAATGAAACGATAAAAATGAACTCCCAGGTTGACTAAGACCGAGGTCCAGATTTGCAAAGATTGCATTGGGAGGGAAATTTACACTTAAACTTGTTTCTCAGTTGTTTAAGTCGAATGTTTCCATCTTATTCACTTAGAGATCAATTCTCATTTTGTTGCAGCACAAACAAACCATGTGAGTGCTTTATCACCAGCTGAAGCACCAATCACTTCAGTGGTAAGATTAATCAACCAAGACTGGCACTCTTGCACCTTAAATCAGAATCAGAATCGCCTTTATTGTCATTGTATTGCATACAGCAAAATTGGAGAAAGCACCTTTTATAATCGGAGCATCCTCTGATTTGAGATTTTAGGATGGAAAACCGCCCCCTTCCTTGCCGTGACTTGCTGATCATAATGCCTATTTGCAGCAGTGGTAGCAGCTGTTCTGCATGGCCCAAGTCTTTGCACAAATTCCCTCTGCCACTTTTCACAGGATGTTATATGCAGTCTGAGGGATTTGGTGTTGTGAAGATTTGGAATTGGGTGCAGTCTCGATTCACATGGCCTGGCATACAAACAGTTGTTAGTAGGCAAAAAAATTAGTTTATGTAGTAAATATGGACCTGAATATGCACAATATCGTGAGCATCTTCAAAACTGGAGTATTTTTGCATGCACTCCAGGGATGTGATTTGTAGTAATTGCAGAGATAGTCGCTGATTCTAATCCTGCGCAAAAATCTGCAATGTCTCTAATGTCTTATATAAAAATTCCTTCTCAAAATGCCTAACTTGTTTTGAAGACAGTGGCCCCCTGATAATACTAATCCTGTGTTAATTTATCTCTTGGTACTTTCAGTAATTTATTTTTGCTGTGTGATGTCATTTTCTTCATCAGATGTGGGATTTCTGTTACCCTGTCATGAAGAATGCAGGCAGTAGTGGAGTCTATAGAAAACAATCTGTATTTTGAATGCATTATTGGTGCAAACATTTGCATTGCCGCATCAGAAATAAAAGGGACAACATGTAAAATCTTGACTTCATCCATTTGTATTTGGAGCATTGGTGAGTTTAGTGAACTTCATTATTCTTTGCAAATGGACTATTTTATGCCATCATTGAGAGTGACTGCTGTCCAGTGGAGACCAATAATGGAACTGGGTGGAGCAATTTGGACCACTAAATAATTTTATGTTTTCTTCAGACCCATCTCTTGCATAAAAGATAACAGGGATGATGATTTTTCTCATCAGTGTTCATATTCTTCAAGTCCCACAGTATTTTCTGGTCTAAGTGGGCAAGTAGGTTTTGTCACATGCGTAAATTGCAGTAGATTTTTTTTATAAATTATACATAATTTCAACCAGTCACAAATGCTGAGTGCTGTTATTTTTCCATGAATGTGTGTGTGGGAGGGGGAAAACAGGAAAAAAGGGACTTACGGAGAAATAGCTGCCCTGCAGCCGAACAAAAGATGCAATGGTGTGTATTAGTCAGCCAATCAGTGTCGTCCATCTGTAATCTGCATATTAATTCCGTTTATTGTTGAATTGATCAGTACTACACTGGTTGTCTCTGAGAACTCCTTAACCTGAACTGGTCTGATTCTACTGAGAGACTTTAATTAGATTCCACTCAGCACATGAATCTTACTATTACTGGTATTTTCCTCAACATAATACTGAATGCTTGTAATGTTATTGACACAAAAAAAGATTTAAACACACTGAATTTCAGAACAAAGTCATACCTATTGATGACTTCAGTCTGAAAACACTGGTATCAGTAGTGGCGCTGAAACCCCACATTGGCTGCACCCCTGATGCGTTTCCTCCAACAAATGTTTATCACTGTTTAGCCAACTGTGAATGTAGTGAGATTTTCAGCCTATAGTGCTAATTTAACCTGCTACCATAGACTCTTATCCTTTCACAGCATGTACTAATCCACCACATGTACTGTAGTCCACAGCATGAGAGCATTCTTTGGTAAGGTGACCTAGTTCTGGTTGCATGCCTGCTCCCTGGGCTACAGCAAGTCGATGTGTTCAACCAGCAGCATGCCACTGCCAGCCTGCCTGTGATCTGATGGGGTGGCGAGCTCCATCTCCTCACTTATTCTCTTTCAACCCCCGCCACCCCGTTTTTCCTCCCTTTCCCCCTTTTTCTCGATCCCGCGCGGCGCCAGGCCCTGGGGAGGATATGGGAGCCAAGGCATCGTTGGTCGGGGGTTCGGCGTTGGCTCCGTCTCCGACTCTGGAGAACATCCAGGCGGCGTATGAAGACGGAGAGCCGGACACCGCCGGGGAGCTGATCCAGCAAGCCTGCTGCGTGGAGTGCAGCGCGGGGAGTCCCCGGATTGATGGGGTGAGTCGCCCCAAAAATAAACATGGTTGACGCATTTTCAGCTGCTTTCTTCATCGCTGTGAAACAAGTGATTTGTTATTCAGCTCTGATGTGATAGATGTGATGCTCTAGCCTAAATGTAGAATTGATCAATACTACTGGTCATCTATGGGAAGCACTTCACCTTAATTGATTCTTATGAAGCATTTTGATCAGATTGTACACAAGAATGCATTAATATGTCTCATTGTTATTATGAGTAGTAGTTGTAATAGTTGCAATAGTCATAGTGATGTTAGCATTAGTAATTTCTTTTTTTTCTTTGGAGTTCTTTCATGTCCGATGGTTTAAATTTTATTTGCCCTTTCCACCCAGACAAAAATTCAGTTCTGTGGGAAACACTGAATACTTTGAGTGAGTGAGGGAATATTTGAAATGAATATATTCAAATACAACGTTATTGAATATCAGCACAAAATATTGGCAGCTCAAATGCCAAAATTATTTGTTTGAGTATTTGTCAAACTCTGATTGTTTGCCACAACAGAAATACTGTATACCTCCAATTCATTTAGAATTTAGAGGATGAAAATGATAAAATTTAAAGATACAGAATATTGGCATACAATATTGGATATCAGCAGGGTCCTTACAAAAATATCACGTTTGGCCTCAAAACCCCATATTGGTGGAATGATGATGCAGACCTAGAAAGGATTTGGATCAGTTGTCAACAAAGATATTGTGTTTCCTGATGTATTGTCCAGTACCACTGAGATACAGTGTCATCCCCTTCTGCTGAGGAGGCACTGCTGTCGGTGTCGGTGTGTTCTGGATGGCTGCGCTCGTCACCGTGATGCAGAGTGTTTCCTGCAGTGTGGTGTGTGTGCTGATGTTGTGAGGAGTGAGTGGGTGTCCTGGGCTTGTTGTTTGGGAATGCATCTTTCCCAGGCGTCACGGGAGATCTGCCCTACTTCTGCATGCACTAACATGAACATATCGGGGTGTTAATGAGTCTGCCTCTTCTGTTGATAGGAGATTTGGAGGAGAAAGTGTGAAAAATAGAGGAAGCATTTAGATGGAAGTGAAAGACTGTGATAGTATCAGAAATTTCGATGTAACAGCCCACGAGTTAATTATTTGGAAATTCAATACTACCAAGGCAAAAAAAATTGTCAAGCAAAAACTGTCTCTGGGATGTTTTGCTGAGTTACGTGAGTTGCAACTTGAGCAGCTTTGTAGCAGCATTTCCTTAAGGGCTTTGATGTCCGTTGGGCATCCATCTTCCTCAGCTTGATGAACAAAATAGTTCCATATTTTGCTCCTGGTACCATTTTTGTCAGCCAGCTTAGTTGAGCTGAAACTGGGATCCAGTTTAAGATGCGGTAACTTTTTGACACTGTTGTCATTTTTTCACCTAATTGACTCAGACTGCAGCGGCCCGCTGTCAGGAGCTGTCATCATTTTGTTTATTTATATTTTCTAAATCATACCAATTTCTCACCAAAACCCGTAGAGCTACTTCTTTCTTGCTTTGATGCTGGGCGCAGCTTCTCACAAACTAATGGACTCTCCAAACATCAGCCCCCAGAGCATGCAAAATGTCTTTTTGGTGTTCACTGTGTAATGAGACATGTTTCAGGTACTTTTGGAGTGCCCATCGGCTCAGTAGGATTGTATTAAAGATCTGCACTTTGGCAAGGAAAGCATAAGCAGCTTTATAGTAAAGCAGCAGACAAGATTTTGTTCAGAATGTTGGAATACAGGTCAAAAACGGCCAGGTGGATTGTTCCAAGCAGCATGATGAGGTGAGGCTGAAATGCAATTTGTACTTAAAAAACCCATTTGGTGGAACCACTGAAAAAATGTAGACCGTTCAGAACTAAAATCCGTCTTTTACAGTGATGTGAAAGTAGTAGTGACATTTCATTTTTCATGAGAACACGTGCGATGTTGAGAATGAGGCAAGAAAAGGAGGAAGTTGGACTCACCTCAGCTCATTGTCTTGAACACGGCCTGCTCTACTTGGTCAGCTGCCATGGCTGGCTCTGTGACGTTCCGACATGGATTTGATTCGAGTCCGCTGTGCTCTACCTAAAGAGCTTAGGCCTGCTGCTGCTGCACGCCAGCGGGTTTTGAACGGCAAAGCTGCCTTTGTGTTTGACCACCAGCAGGTCTTATTGTAGGATTCTGCAGCAGTTATCAGATTCAGTGTAGAAGCCACATCATGATGCCAGTTGGAAAGAAAAATTACATCTGCAAGGGGTGGAGGAAAGTTAGCGTTTTTCTAAATTTTATCTTTTTTGGAATGGTGCCGTGGTGTGGTGTACTCACCGATGCAGAAGTTCCTGCTGTGAAATTTTCTGCTCTCACCTGATTGAACCACTGGAATCTCTGTTATCTCCCAGTCTTTGGCTGCATCAACAGTAAATTCATTCTATAGCCCAAGCCTTATCCACTTAGACTCAGCCACTGATGAGTGTGTAAGGTAAAGCACCATAATGGTTGGAAATGCATGCGATGTCACTGGAATAGACCTTTCTCACAGCAATCATTTTGACAGTAAATATCAGGTAAACACAGGAGTTACTAATGACATTAATGAAGGTTCTGTTCCATTTAAGTGTAGCAGAGTCTTTCCAGTGAGCCAGCATGGACAATAGCAGGACCCTGGCTCTGGTAGACCTAAATGGAACAGAACCGTCATTAATGTCATTAGTAACACCTGTGTTTGCCTGCTATTTACTGTCAAAAGGACTGCTGTGAAAAAGGTCTATTGTCCCTTGTCTTGTTTGAAATAAAGGAAGTTCGAAGTCTAAATAAATGCAACAAGTTATTATAAGAGTGCAGCAGGCGTGAAAATGATGACAGCTGTTTCTGTTTTTATTGTGGACCAGTTTATTCATTTATAGAGGCGCTTTTAAAGGCAGAAGCATATAATCTTTCTTTTGTACAACCTGAAAAACCAGTTCACTCTGACTTCCATGCTCCTGCAGAGAAAGGTGACAGGGCAAAACCTAGTTCCTCTTAGAGCAAAGACTACGTTAGTTTTGAACTGGCCGGTTAAAATGGAGAATTCAGAGAAGCTGTGGCAAAGATTTGCATTCATTTCCTCTTCTGTTCAAGGCAAGATCTCCTTTTCATTGAGGTTGATTTGCACTGCACTAATGGAAATGAGATCAGTTAGCGCAGTCTTTCAACCGTGTAATCTCTGAACATGTGTTCAGAAACAGATCTGCCATCCTGTGAATCATAGCCGTTTCTCTTTTTAATGAGATTACGCAACACAGTGAACTAATATTTGACATCATTTAGGTGATGTTGCTATATATCCTGCAAATTATGAGCAGTGAGTGTGAATGAAATCGTCTGTTCATTACTGCATAGTTTCCGCAGTAATGTACCAGTTTCCATCTCGTGCTAAACATCATCATCGAACATAATGTTATCTACAACCTTGACGAGTGTAATATCAGTAGTGCCTTCTGTCTGTAGCCAAGGGGCAATAAAAGGGAGTTATACAGCGCTTGTCTTACTCATAAAGAGTTACAGTGAGTGCATGTACTGGGATCATGCTTATAAAACACTTTAACGCACTTCGATTGGACAAGTTTCTTTCAGAGGTTGAAGAGAGTTTATTACAGTTCCCTGAAATGCTTTTATAATAGATAATGAACCCGTAGCCACAGAAATTATTAGAATTAAGCTCTCGCTGTTTAAAACCACATGCATGGATGATGGAGTTAGTAAAACAGTTAAAAGATGCACAACATGCTTTTTGTTCCGCCTGATTTTCAGTAAAATGAATGGCTAGTTACATGCCTTTACAATGCCCTTTTTGTCTTACCAGTGCAATACTGAGCGTCCTATAAAGTTGCTCATGACCACGTTTATGATTGTCACTGCTGCTTAATGCTGTCATTTTCAATTATTCATAAAATAACTGGTAGTCATCCTGGAAACCTGGAAATTTTTTGTGTTGTTCAGTTCATTTCCCTTCAAGCAGCACAAAAAATTCAAAGTATTTCAGAAATCTCACTACACTGTAGCCTTCAAATCCAAATTCTACGTCTCTGTTCACCCAGAGAAAAAGAAGAAGCTACTCAGTTATCAGTTTTGATTACTTATTTCCATTTTGGACTTTAATAGGACTCAGTTTGTTAAGGACTTGGGCTTTGATTTGAACTCAGTTGAACCTGGTCTTGGACTTGACTTGTCGTCTCGACTACAGTTCTGCTCTTGAACCACATGAGGCTGTTTAAAAAAATGTTCAGAATGTAGGACGAGTACAGCACATAGAACAGACGTCAAATTTTGTTCATGAACAAATGACATTTGAAATGATTTTTGGACAAACCATTTCTTGTTGAGAGGATTTTACTCAGTGAGAAACTTAACTGAGCTACTTCATATCAAGATGAATGTTCCTTTAATACGTCAATGTCATTTTGGGAATAAATAAATAAATAAAAACATATTAAAGAGATCATCCAAAATAATATTTTGCTGATAGTATGTCAGAGGTATCTTGTGTTAAGTGCCTGTAATTGAAAGGTTTAGTATCTTTTAGCATGCAATAGCAATGGTTGGAAATTAGATCACATGGCAGAGATAAAAAAAAACACATGTACAAATCCTGTGGTTGATATGTCAATCCAAAATTAAATACCCATTACTTGATAAATGTGACACATACTCTGAAACTTAGCTTATTTTTTAAGATACTTGCTTTTGCATAATGTATTTTATCCTATTATTGTTAATTTTACATAGCCACTGTTGGTTACCTTTATCTTGCAGTGCTTCATTGTTTTTATTTGTCGCACTACATTTATTAAGGTCACTTACTTTCAGGGCCAAAATGGGTTTAGGCTGAGAGATCTCTTCTTTTTTCTCTCTCTATCTCAGTTTTTTCCCTTTTCCTCCCAATTTAGTTAAGCCCAATTCCCAGTAGCAGTCCTTGTCACTGCCGCCCCCTACTGTTGTTCTGGGGAGGGTACAGTCTACCACGTGCCACCTCTGATACATTTCAAGAAAAATGACTTCCAGTGACTCCACAGTGAGTTCAGGGCTCTGGGTTCAGGTCCCATTTCATTCACAGACACCCCCCTTTAAAAGCTGCTCCGATGGGCTTCACAGTCGGCCAGGATTTCAATCCACCGAGGCAATAAACCTGTCAGTGTGGTGGCACTCAGCCTCTGCAGTGTGGGGCTCCTCTCTTTTTCTGGCCTGAGCAGACATGGATGTGACTGATACAGCCAAAAGTGTCTCAGGCAAGGTAATGATGAGCAGGCTTGTCTTATTCCCAGGTGGGTTTCTGCCTGGGAGTGATAGCGCTGGCTGTCAGGGACCTTACGTTGAATGGTGTTTGGCCCTATTAATGTCATATCGTAAGAAATGACAAAGTAGGGTGACATCTTGTTACAACTTGTCAGCGTTGTGCATATAACTTGTTGGAACACCCACATCCAAAATTATTTGTATATATAAGTCTACAAGTAGCCATAAATCACTATAGCTGATTTCGCTCTCTTTTCATAAATAAAGTTGATTGTATTAGTGCGAATATAACCGAGAATTTCGTGTGTACCACCTGCGTTGATGCACTTCTGCAATTCATGACACCAAGTGGGGGATGTCTTAGCCTGCAAAAGACTTCCCATTTGTTCTACTTGTAATCATAAAGATTCTGAAAGATCCGCTGCAGTGTCTGGGGCAAACAGCTGGAAAAGTTCCAAATCTGATTCAAAATTGTGATCATTACACTATGGATTTTTTTCACTCACACTGATTATTTGGCAAGAAAATTTGGTGACCTGTCAATATTGTCACAGTTCCTACTGGCTGCGTCAAAGATTATT
The DNA here is from genome assembly GCA_900302615.1 of Holocentrus rufus. Lineage (NCBI taxonomy): Eukaryota > Metazoa > Chordata > Actinopteri > Holocentriformes > Holocentridae > Holocentrus > Holocentrus rufus. The sequence goes on from OMLF01053337.1 coordinate 74,660, forward strand.
TAATGGCCTTAAATCCTTGTGATTGCATGTTGATGCAGGTGCGTCTCCTGTGTGTGGCCACCCAGCACGGCGATCTGCAGAGTGTGTGTTACCTCCTACAGGAGGCCAATGTCACTTTACCCCAGGAGCCGTCGGACAACAACCCAGCCATCCTGGCAGCGCACTACGGCCATGCTGGCTTGGTCAAAGAGCTGCTGGACTCTGTGCCTGGTAGGAAGAGATAAGGAGCGATAAGTAACACAATAGTCTGCACAGTATTAGGGTCAAAGTAATATATGGGACTTTTATGAAAGATTCGATATCAGCTGCTCAGTGCCATCTACCTCTGGATACAGTTTTAATGATATTTATTGTATAATTAATCAATATTGCACTAGTTGCCTTAAACCTGAATTGATTCTAATGTAATATTTTATGAAATTCCACAGTGTGCATGATGATGTTGAACAAACAGCAATACAGTTCTGAGTGAAACACTCAATACTTTTTAAGGAGTTTTTGACATGAATACAGATTTTTTAAATAATTCAAAAACCTTAGGGAAAAAAAGCTTAGCAGGAGTAGTATTGGTTGTAATGGTAGTAGTAGTTTCTTCATTTTTTTTTTTTTTTGGTCTATGTGCCAGGTCATTTACTGAGGAAAGACCTGTTGAACTGGATGCTGGCCACAGCGTGCCAGCAGGGGCATCTGGAGGTGGTCCGGCTGCTGGTCCACAGCTACGACGCCGATGCCAAGGACTGCGCCATC
>OMLF01053341.1:0-10348 GCA_900302615.1 Holocentrus rufus
AAGTATTAAGTGAACCAAATAATTTATTTAGCCAAAATTAAATAAAAGGGTATTATAAAGGGGTATATAAAGGGTAATTCCAGTATTTTTGAACCTGGGCCCTATTTTCCCTTGTACTTGGGTCTAAATGATTAATCGGAACAAAAAGTTTTGGAATCGCTCTGAAATCTCACCGTAGGTGAGTTGCTGCAGGAAGACAGCAGGTCTGCAGACAATCAGGTCTGCAGTGACTATTTGGATCACTACTGCCAGCCAAAGAAGAGAAGAGGTCCTATACCAAAGCACACTACAACCACACTTATACTGAGTGAAATATTCAAAGCCAAGATACCTTTGTTTTATGGCTGCAGCATTACATCAAATAGAAAATATCCACGTCTTGTGCATCAGTTTATACACATTTCCCTGTGATTCAGCAGGATATATTTGATGTCTTTGGAAACCTTGGGATCTCCACTATAATTGAAAATAAAGTTTTGTGGGATTTCAACACAATTTATTAGAGACTTTCTAATTTGCCCCTTTTTATTCACATCTGCACTGCAAGTGTCATCAAAACTTTATATGCACCACATTTAAACTAAGAGTTGTTACATCCTTCGTTCTCTGTCTCCCCTCTGCCTTTCTGTGTCCCACTTAAGTCATTTTTCCTTTTATTTCCTTCTCTCACATAATGACTGGTAACTAGTTGACAACGGCCACAGCCACACAGGACTGTGTTCAAGACTTGATGCTTTCACTGTCACAGTCTCTTCACTATTTCCAGAGCATTTCCACAATTCACAGACTCATGCACTGACCTCATAAGAATCTCGGCTGGACTGGCTGGCTGATTCCGTTGTTTCTGGTGGAGTGTGTATACATAATTACATGGGCATCACTCCCAGACACCATTTTGTTTCTTAGAAAATACACCCAGTTGCCCTGACATTGAAGCAGACCCGCGGAGAGAAAACACATTTACAGCTCGCCAAATTGTACCTCACCTTCCCCTGAAAAAGGGAATGTGAAAACATTACACAGCACCCCAGGGATCACACAATGACCTTATAGTCGCAGCAGGGCTTGAGTATAACCGAGATACTCCACAGAGACAAGAGAGCACTATTCTTCCATTTGGACTTACTATGGACCTTATGGAACAGACTGACAGTCCAAACAAAGTTAAGGATTTGATTTTAGAAATCAAATCCATTTTTTCTTGGGCATATAGCCAACACTGTTACATGAGAATGAAGCACAAAAATATATAGAGAAATGTGTTTGGGTGACATTGCTGCTGACATCGACAGCTTCTAGGCTTGCTTACAGTATACAAATGAGACAAGAACGACTGTGCATACTGTTTAGTAATAAGATCCATGCATGACCCACCATCTCCCATTTTGTGACATACATCCAGTCAAAATTTTACATCTTTCTTTGTACCTGTGCAAACTGAAACTATGTCAATGTCTCTGCAACTGACTTTGTGGTTAGAGTTAAGAATATCTGTTTATATCTTACAGCCAACGATGATCAGAGCTCGTTGTTCATGAAAATCAGGTTAGTTTAAAAACAGGTCATTAATTCACATTCTTCAATAACACCGCAGTACAATTATTTTAAAGCAATATATCACCTTTATACCTGTAGCTGTTAACCTCTAGCTATTATAATTGAAGTACCCGAGCAGTCACCAGCCTACAACAGCAGTGGTTGTTAAAAATGTACACTTCTGCTATAGGTTACCAACAACAAAAGAGTAACCGGAGTGGTTTTATTCATATTTCTTAGAGAGTTAACCTTTTCGAGAGATATTTTTTAATTAGTGACAGAAGCTGAAAAAAGCTTGAAAAGCAGCAACATACAAACTGCCTGCAGGGCATAATGGTGAAGGCTGATGGCTTCCAGAGTATATTTAACTCAACTCAAACTGTTATTTTTTTTCTCCTCCTAGGGACTGTTCACACTGATCATATTGTACTAATATTTATGATCAGATCACTGCAATCTTATTACTGCAACCCTACAGGGTCCCTTCTCTCTGTGAAAAATAAGAAATCAAACAGACCTAATTAATGTTCACTGCTTCTCCCACGACTTGAAACAAGACTTTCCTGCCTCGCATCAGGACAGTGTTTTGAAAAATTACAAGGCTACATATTATTTGGTGGTGATGATTTTGTTTTCAAGTATATTACAACATTTTTCATGATGTTCTGCAAATAAATGTAGTTACAGTGCTGGACCCTGATAAAACCAACTCTAATTCAAATGAAGTAACCAGTTGCTTTGGCTGAATTCTGAAGAATTTTAGAATTTTTTTATTGAGAGAAGCCGATCAGGACTGCGGGGCTGATCTATCAAACATGCCGCAGTTGAGAGCCTGGGGTGCAAAATTTTGTGTTGCCGCAAATTATCAATTTAGTGGGTGATTTGCCAAGGCTGATGATGTAAATGAGCACAGCTTGACTTAATTGGAATGCACCGCCGCTAATATCTATGGCTAGAAGAGCCGTCTGGCACATGTCTGAAAAGCAACACGGCTTTCAGCACCAGAGACAGCAGCTTTGACAAAGATATCATCAACAAGCATGTCGCTGTTTACAAGACAAGCTTTTGTTCTTGTTTTTCCTAATTTTTAGCAGTAGAACTCGCAACAGGCTCCTGAGCCTGTTGGTCCCAGCTGAGGGGGAAACTGTCCCGAGAATGCAGCCAACACCGGTGGGAACGCATCGCCTCTGAGCTCTACAGACACTGTGCGGAAATAACCTTCAATATGAGGAAACATACACACACACCATGGCATTTGTAAATTGATGATGTTGCTTGCAACATCTGGAATGTGGCTGAATTGATCTTAATATAACCAAGATCCAGATCTCACAGTTACTGTGAGCTGGTGTGACTGTAAACACCAGGCTGAATAGAAAGACAAGTTGAACTGGTCAAAGGCACCTCAAAACAGTGAAGACATGTTTTTCAAAGGCGGTAAATGAAAGGGAAAAACTTCCTCTGCTGCATCATGTTAAATCAATTTTAGCAAGTCATTTGAATGAATTTCCATTCCCTCCTCCCATATTTTTGTGGCCCTACAGCAGAACACCCTAAAATGCACATGTATCTTGGTAAATCAGATGCTATTATTTGTTTCCACACGAAAAAGCCAAACATATCCCTGATAAATCAAACCCCAAGTCCAGTTGCCATATGTTTCCTGGAATGTGTCTGAAACTGGTTGTAAAAACAGGTAAATTTAACCCCTAAAATAAAATCAATTTAACCCCTAAAACAAAACAAAATTTTAACAATGTCTTCACAAAAAACTGACCATATATATGTGTATATGAACACAGAACATTTTAAAGTCCTATAGGACTTTAAAATGTTTAACCCCTGTGAAAAGTCCTTTTGATGCCAGCAATATTGCAGGATACTGTACCATCTTTACAAAACAAAACAAAAACTCACAGATGCTCTGGCGGCGTCTCTATTCTCTATAGTGGGTCCCTCCCTGTGCCAAGTATCACTCTGTCCATATATGCCTCAAAGATTGATTCCTCCTCACTTTGCTGCAGAACATCTAGGGAACATCTCTACATGACAGATGGGTTATCACCAGATGTACACTTCATTTTTACTATTCCTGTATGACTCCTCAACCCAAAGCAGAACATTAAACATGCAGGGGGAAAGCTTGGTCAGCACAAACAGGGAATCAGGGACAATAATTTTCAGGCTTGATGCTGGCTCTCGACTCCAGTTCTCAGAAAGGAACCTGGGAAATCTGTCAGGTTCAATATGTTGAATGAAGGGGACACACAGGGGAATCAATTTGTTTTTTGTTTTTTTGCCTCCAACCATTTTAACACCTTCCCATCAGTAGTCAGAGTCCTTTAAAAGAAGCTAATGGTGTGAAGCTACTGCACTACAATGAATAGAACAAGAGTGAAGAGTAAAGACGGGTGATTTCAATCATGGACTAAAAACACTCACTCCAAATCAATGTTGGACGGTACCAGTATAGCATCAGTTTTATGCACTTCTCTATAAGTGAAAACTACATCACATTGGATGATATGACAATGTACCTCCGGGTTCTTGATTTGCTCACACAGACAGATGAGTGCATGAAATATGTCATCGGACAGCAGGGTGTTATGTTTTCTTTAGGGATCCTTTGTGGTACACTTGACGGTCTTTTGTAACCTAATGTGTTTTAATTTCATGTACAGTCTGTGGTCCTTTGTGACTCTTAGTGGGACTGCACTGCTCCCTATGAAAGGCGATTAAAAGGGACATCCAAGAAGAAGAAAGTCACGGGAACGCTCATTAGTTCAGTAATCGTCCCCTGATGGGTAGTCATTGGTATCATCCTTTCCATTGCAGAACATCATCAAGAAGAGATGCTAATGCCAGTCTGCAAGGGTAATCATGTAATTAATAGTGAGTGACAGGTGAGAAGCTTGTAACAGTGTTGTGAATTCATTGTGCCAGTCGGAGTGGACTCCAGGCATCAGTCATTTTTAGAACACTGCAGCTGAAACTCCTTGGCGAACACGTGGGACGGGCATTAATGATTCAAGGGACAAAAATGACATTCCTCTGGCAGCCGCGAAGCAGCACCTAGTGTAGAAGGTCCTGTTCCGTGTTTGTCTTTCAAAATCCTCGAGTGGACTTCAAGGGTACATTTAAAAGGGGAGATAAAGAAGCGAAGCCGGTGATCAGAGAGGCGAACCAAGTGATTCTGAACAAGCCCTAAGGCACATGCCAAGGTTTCCCTCATCAGAGAACCTGAGAGACTGTCAACAGCAGCTCCACTGGGACCCATAACAAAGCTCCCCCTTGCATTGCTTCAAAGACACGCTCTCATTTGAATAAGTTCAATCGAGCCCTGTTGCGCTTTCTCCCATTCGGTGCACGAGGTACCGTAGCTGTGCATCGCAATGAATCCTGGACAGGACAACGGGCTCTCTGACCTCCCGACTAATAAATTCAAGCACTTCTGCAGAGAGATTGGGAGTCGGTGCCGTCTGTTAAATAGCAGGTAAGGGACAAACATGAAGACAGTGTTTACCAGCCAAGGACAAGGGAGGAAAAATTCACAGCATGGGAAGGACAGTACAGAACAGACCTTGGCAGCAACCATGAAAACAGGTAACAGGTAGATTTTTCTAAAGACATTTCTTTATCTGGGAAATTTACTGTACGAACAGGAACAGGAAGTGGCAGCTCCACTGCTTTCATGTTTAATTACTGATACTGGAATGAGTAAGAGACAAATCTGACAGGAAGAAATGTCAGCTGTGGTAGTTGCATGTTATATCCAAGCCTTGAAGTAAACAATACGACAAAGAAAGACGACTTCATAATAATATTGTTCTGTACCGTATGTGAAAGCACACTGAGTCCAGACAGTCATAAACTTTCAGAAGACCCTGCCTGTCTTTCTCTGAGTAGCTACAGCATTGATTCTGTGAATTATTAATTCTCTGGAAATGCTGTGTTTAGATGGCTGGGCAATTACCACTGTGTGTGTGTGTGTGTGTGTGTGTGTATGTGTGTGCCTTCCTAAAATACCCCGATGTTCATTTTCCTTGCAGCTTACATAATGTTCCCTTTCATCATTTCAGAAAAGATAAAGCACGTATTTAACCCTTAAATGGGTAAGCACATAAAATGTGAACATTTGACAAAATGAATTCATTGCTATCACATTTGGGCAACACTGGCCCTGAGATACCCCCCTGAGATCCTACGATGCCCATCGGTATCCATTTAACAACTTCAAACTTTCAAAAACACACTGTCTGTCTGTAGAAGCTGTTGACAGAAATTCCCTGGAAACTTTCATTAACACACATTTAAGAATAAAATTAAGAGTAAACAGTATTTCATCTTCTAATTTTATTGATTATCTATCATTATAGAACCATAACTGTTGCCATTTGTGATCATTTAGTGAATGTTTAATAGGTGGGTATGATCCATGCAGGTTGATTTGGTGGCTTTTTGCACGTCTCCTGCTTAGTTTGCCCTTCATGGAGTCATTAAAGACATCCATCTAATCTCTGGTATACTGCTCACTGCTCTGTTCTAATCCTGTCACTGTTTATTACCATGCTGTTTAATATTATCACAGGGTTATTTGCACAGTCTCATACTACTCATGTCTGTACAAGGCTCTGGATTTATTTTATATTGAGGTCCTACAGTGCTTGTAACTTATTTCGACCTCTGCTTGGTAGTTAAAACACGCCCTTTCAACACAATAATGCTCACTCTGCTCCTTCCTACATCTAATGTCTGCTTATCCACTGCCTGAAACTTGTCTTACATGTAGTTATATATATTATTGTCACAATTTATATAAGGTCTGATGCTTTGTCCGTGTGGTACCAGTTGGTTTCTTTACCTTAAGATTTTTGCTTTTTCTGAGTTTATGAACTTAAATACATTTTATAAAGACATTTTCCCCTCGAGCTAGACAAATGAGGCTGTGGACCTTTTTGCTTAAATGCCTACAATGCATGTGAAATGGACATGAGGCTCCATTTCCATGAATCACCAGTGGACAGGGCAAAGCAGAGTCAAAGATACATGGTGCGAGGGCCCAGGCTGTGCCAACTAATTTCTGCGAATTTTGTGGCAAGCAGTGTGTGACACACCAGCAGCACAATTTGCAAACAGTGAAGGATTAGGATGAAAAGAATGAATCAGTAGGTGTGGTAGGGCCTGGCATCAATCATGACCAACCAGATCACCTCTTTTCCTTCCTTTTGCGTTCAACTCCCCGGTGCTCTGTTGATGGAGAGAACTGTCAGGAGCAATTCTGCCACAAAAAAACGTCTCTCGAGAGAAACTGGCAGAATCACCAAAGTTGGATATACGACACCTTAAGTAAGCTGCTGTGAGCAGATGATGTTAAACGAGCTTGGAAAGGAAAAACACTTTAGCATGTGTTGCTCTGGTTCCAGGAGAATCATCTCCCAATCTAAGAAACCTTTCAACGATATGAGCCAAAGAGCCAAAGGGAACTTGGCAGTGAACCACAGGGAGTTTCTCTGTACGTTGTGGCCAGGTCATGCGCCACACTGACAGTTCTGTTTGGATGACAGTCAATACAGGTAGTTATTTTCTCCCTCGTGAGAGATTTTAATTTAAGTCTAATTAGTTAACATATCAACAAAAAGGATGGTAAGCTTTTCAAAAGGATGTGTTCTTGCCAACATTAATTGATAGAACCACAAAAATAGCATGAATCACAGCCGCACTTTGGCCGTGTGCTTTTCAATGCAAGTGCACATCCCTGTAATCCTGAACGCTAAAATTACTCATCACTGTTTGATCACTACTGGCAGACGCCCTAATGTGCCTCTCTACAGTCAACTTCACGATGAGTCACTAAAACACAGGGGCTCAGGTGAGACACAGGTCAACAGTAACCATGACGTACCCCATGATTTGTCCAAGTTGCCCTGGGTTCAACTGTTTTTTTGTGTATGTGTCATGCAAAAGGGGACAACACTTCAAGTCTGATGAGTTGTCTTCATGACTAACACAAACTATTTTATAGCAAATGCAAACAAACTTTTGGCCCAATGCATGATGTGGGTTTTTCAGAATGGGGAAAAGTCCCACTTTGTCTGTCTAACTTGCTAATAGCTTGACAATGATGTCAGCAGCGGGTGTCTGCACACTCTATTTGTCCAGTGCACATGATAACACATTACGCAGTTTAGTCACCTAACCAACATGTTCATTATTATGGCCACCAGGAGATTATGTGTTTGATCGGGTGTGTCCGTGTGTCCGTCTGTCCACGGCTAATCTTGCAAACGGGGCCTATCAATATAAAAATATTTTGTACACATTTTATTGTTATAAGTGGATAATAAAGAACCTCTTGTGTTTGCAGTGATTCAAAAAACACTGAAAAATGCTTGTTCTCGCTACTTCACTCCATTCATTGTCTAGCTCTCTCCCCACTGGGTCGCAACGCCGCGACCTCTCTCACCGTCTCTACAAGGAGTTCTGGCTCAAAACAACTGGCTAGCAAAAAGCCCCATATATCAGAAAATCAGTGTATTGGTGTAATCCTGCTATCCAGAACTTATTAGCATGTTGGATGCCTTTCTATAGTACTTAATGCTCCACAGGGAAAACTGAGTTCAATTCATAGAGAGGTAAAAATGAAGCTCCTGCTCTCTCTCTGCAGGCAGTGTCCGACATCCCTTCCCCCCTCCCTGACGTATTGCCCTTCACCGCAGCTTAATACAGGACACTGACTCATCATCTTCCTTTTGTTTTCTCCCCATGTTCCTGTCTCTCTCCTTTTTTTTCAGCCTGCCCTGGCTTGCATACAATACAAACTTGTCTCTAGCGGATGGAGTCTACCTGCCATCTCGTCATTAGCACAAAGCTTCAGATTTTGTGTGTGTGTGTGTGAGTGTGTGCGTGCCCGGTGAGGGTCAGTTCATTCTCTCAAAAGCCCCTGAGGAGAGTGGCAGTGTGGCACCTTTGTGACCCAGCCATACAACGCTAAAATTACCCCTTAAACATGTCATTAAAATGTCAGCCGGGCGACTTCATGGTCAGATACTCAATAATAGCCAATTCATCACTGCAGCTCGAAAGCATTCAATGTACCGCTGTCCCCGAGTGTTTTAATTTTCACTCCGAAAGTGAAATTGCCTTCTTGCCTTTTCAGATGAAAACGCACCCATACTCTCAGCTCCTGTCTGCAATCTGCATTTATTGGCCTTTACTGTCTGTAAACCCAGACGCTACAAGATCCAGTTGTAGGTAGAACGCTCCGCCTCTCTTTGTAACCTTCCTTAATCATCATGTGTTGAAGTGGGGAGGCAGTAATATGAGGTACAGAAATTATCGCCCGAAGGAGCTTGATGTCTTTACTTTTGAACTTCAGATGTAGGCAAAATGTGAAACTATTCTCTCTGCACTCAAAGCATGTAAACAGAATAAATTTTGTTGCAGGAGCAAAAATATTTCCATATTCCAGTACATTAATGTCTGCTAACCTCAGTTTTCTCCTGCCACACTCCCGCATGCACGCATGAATATGCCTTCGATGTAGGCATCAAAAATTACTGCTTGTGTGAGCTGAATGGAAAAAGGCTGAATGAAGGCAAGGACAAGATCACATCCTGTACGCTGTTTTTGTGAAGACACATGGTCGATGGTGGAGCTTTGTGCTGGTGAAGTAGTATATTCAGGAAAGGCGCACAGATCAGGGCTGGACTGGCTTCTGTCTGTCCCTCAGTCCCGTGTGATTTCTCAGCCTCTGCTGGCATGTTTTGGATGAAACTAGGAGGAATGATGGATTTTGACACTGGGTTTTGGCGTTTTGAATGTAAACCTGATTGTCCCATCACAGTCCCATCACCACACCAACAGGCCCTCAGCTTCACGCTAAACATCTTGGACACTGCTGGGTAGAGATGAAATGGTACAAAAATTTCAGGTCATGATTATAGTGACCAAAATTATCATGGTTATTAGTATTATCACGATATTGTTAAAATATGCTGAAAATGTTAAAAACTACTGATATGTATGCTGAAATCATGACAGTTCTATTCTGAAAACCACAAATAAAATGAGTAGCACTATGCACTTTTTGTTTGTATAAACATTAAAATAATTATTTTCTCTCACTCACTCACTCACACACACACACACACACACACACACACACACACACATACACACAGGCTATCGTCTGTGTTGCATTTGAGAATATGCAATGACCCCAGAACTCATGCACAATTTACATAAATTCAAATGAGTCTTAACAATACAGCTATAGTAATTCCAGTGAGCCCAATAACTGACATAAATAGGAGTTTTGTATAGGAGTCTATAGTGTTTTTCCAGTTGGAACACTTGGAGAGTCCACTCAGTAGAGTGCAGATCTTCTCCAGGCTTGTGTAGGGACACAGTGTCTATATAAAGTAGATAGTTGTTGTTGTTTTGTGCCACAACTGGTCGTAAAGAGGGTGAGAAGGGATTTCCATGATGGCTTTGATCTTGTCCCTCGTCCAAAGACCTGAGAATATTAGTCAAATTTGTCTGCTGGTATATGAAACGGTGACGACTGTTTTACACTTCATTTTTTACAGTGGTGAAGCATCAGTTTTTGAATCTATTTTAACCCCCGCTTGTTGACAGATTCCATCACCCTCTGACACTTTTTACAGTGTTGTTCTCCTGTGTGTCTCCTCTGTGTTCTGTTGACTTTCTTCATCAGCAGTGTGTTTCATAAACTTGCCCACATCCTGGATTTTTTCTACCTCGATTGGAGAGAACATGGCCACAAAAGGACAAAATTTGGCCTATTAGACTG
>OMLF01053344.1:0-10560 GCA_900302615.1 Holocentrus rufus
CTCAGTGAACATATGTGAACATATTTGACATTTGTGGACACGACCCAATGATTTAAAAAAATATATTCACGAGCACGGACATTAACACATTTTACTCGGATTATACTCATGCTCATAAAAAATACTTGTTTCATCCAGGTACCTCTAGAAGAAAGTGTCTGAAAAAGTGGGGATACCTCATCTACTCAGCCAACAACATGATTTATATATATTTATATTTTATCATCTTTGTCAAATCCACTGCCTGCCGAATAGCTCTCATACAAACTTGATGTTGATCACAAATGAATTAATGACTGCTGCACTGCTTGAATGACCCGCCCACTGGTGACGAGCTGGCAGCAGCCTGGCGACGAGCAGCCAGCGCTCGTGAATCTTTTGGTGTGAGTCCGAGGTAAGAGCTGCAATAGCAAAAATAGAATCATTATCGTCTAATTTGAGAACGGACAGTGGAACAGCCTACATATTGTGGCATTGTAAGGGCACAGGAGATCACAGATACCCTGAGGTGCAAGACCTTGCAGACCTTTGTAAACAATTGCTAGATTTCTAATCACTTCTAAAAGTTGAGCCAGGGAGCCAGTGAAGGGACACAAGGGGAGGAGTGATATTGGCTGTCTCTTTGAAGCCTGTAAAGAGCTTAGGTGCGGCATTTATAACTAGGGCTCTACAGTTAATGCAGGAAGTTGCAGCAGTCCAGTGTAATTGACTATGATACTCACTGCTCTTCAAAGCCTAGGACAATGTCAAAGAAAACACCCAGTGTAAGTGTTGTAAAAGCTGTGTGTTACTGTAGTACACAGTTTCAGTCACACAGGGGTAACTGTACGATGTATTGTTCGCAGGACATCTTCAATGCCTTCATAAAGCAGAACCCTGTCCTGGTGCACCAGCTGCCCTGCTTCTGGAACGTTCAGCTGTCTGACCACACCCGCTCTGAGCAGTGCTACACAGAGGTGTCCGACCTCAAGGTGCGCTTATACATAATTTACCTCAGGCAGTTGACTGACAATGAATTCCTGTACAGCATATTAACGTAGAGTACATGCTAAGAGTACGCCGTACATACCCTGTTTCAGGTGATCCACTGGAACTCTCCAAAGAAGCTCCGTGTGAAGAACAAGCACGTTGAGTTTTTTAGGAACCTCTACTTAACCTTCTTAGAGTATGACGGAAACCTGCTGAGACGAGAGTTATTTGGCTGCCCTACCCAGGCCAGCCCGGAGAGCATACAGGTAAGAGGCTGCCAGCCATCCACTAGAGCGTTGTGTGTCCACTTTTATGTCTGACTAAGATTGCTATAGAGCAGATCATTTTGCTCATACCATGGGTCTTCAGTGACTCTCTTAGCTCAAGCAACATGCCTTAAAAGAAAAATTCACCCTCAAACTGGCACTGTTAGATCTCAACCATCTGTGATACTCTGTGCTAATTCCAGCATTAATTTTGAAATGAAATGTCATTATTTGTCTCTCTATACTTCCATTTGTGATTTTCCGAGTGTATGGCATGTAAATGCCATACACCCGGTGTATGGCATTTACATGCCATGCTAGCTAGCCAACCATTTTGTAAACATTTGGGTGTGTCTTTAGCAGCTGCATCCCTTACTCTGAACACAACATGACTTTGGGGCTGCATTGCATTCTGGTGAACCAAGGCTGCTGCAGGTAGAGAAGTTGGAATCTCTGTTCTATGATGGATTTCTCCCTGTACAGCCGGTTGCACAGTCGGACATCTCACCCCAGGGTGACACCGGGACAGCTCACCTCCGAATTCTGCCCTGCTTCTTTTCACAATTGTTTTAATCACTCAACCGTGGGTTTGCACTCTCCTCAGAGGTGTTTTCCCACTTATTATTTCAAACTTGGGTTAAAGACACACATTTTTAAAATTGTTAAATATAAAATCTAGGTTATTAAAAAAAGTCCAACTATAGCAGCCTCACCTGAAAACAATATATCATACTGTAGCAGTAAAAAGATTATTTGGGTTTTCACAGCACGGATACAGTAGACACAGATGCTCATTCTTGTGTATTTGTTTTAAATATTCTCATGAAGAAGCTCTCTGGCATGTAGACTCCGTTCCTGTTGTTTGCTGAATAAATTTTTTATCCAGTGACTGACACCAAATCCTGACAAAACGTTTCCTGTCATCAAACTCCACTGTAACTACTGGAAATATCTGGACGTCACGTCATCTAGTTTGGCTAGTTATCCATGGGAATAAAAAAATACATCACCAAACAGAAAAAAGGCAAAAAAACATTTAACATTCATCACAGATAGCTGTGATTTGACTTGATTTTTGTTGAGGACATGTTTTTATAGCTCATCTTGCTGAGTTGTTTGCTGATTCCTTCCCCCTCTTCCTCAGTTGCAGGCTGCTCTGGAGGAGCTAGATGAGGATGACCAGTGTTATGACTTCCGTCGTGAGCGAATCACAGTTCACCGTGTGCACCTCTATTTCCTACAGTATGAGCACACGCCCACTGGGGATGACACCGATGTCACACTGGTTGCCCAGCTCTCTATGGACAGGTATGTTCAAACTCACACCAAACAAGCTAAAACTATTATCTTTATTATATTTTATTGCATTTCATCATTAATTTTTCTTGATGTTGCCATGACAGAGAAATTAATTAAATTACTACCACTGCAACAAGAAATGAAATTGCTAGGAATAAATTTTTGTAAATTTCAATGCAAACTGGACACCAGCCAGTCAGTCGCTAGAGTTTCGGTCTGTTAAACCAGCAACTTGCCTCACCCTCCTTAAGGAGCTGCTAACCCACCAAAAATAATTTCAATATTCTGGATTTCAGTGGAATTTTAGGACCCTATTTTCATGTGCCAAGGGACATGGTGCAAAGTGCAGTTAGATGTCTAATGCTCAGTGCGCAGGGGTAATTTTATGGTACTTTTGTCACAAGATGGTGCATTTGGGAATTGGGTGGGATTGAGGTGATTAAATTATCTGTGGGAGTGGTAGGGGCTGGGCTTGAATTAACCATTAATTGATCAATTTTCCTCTTATTCTTCCATTTAAAGAGAATGTGCTTTGTGCCATGGTGCAGTGCCATTCTCATGATAAGTGAGTGAGTGGCAGAGACAGAGAGAGAGAAAGAATAACACTGCAAACCCTTTCTTGTCCCTTTCTTCTGCAGATGAATATATGTATAAATTAATTTCAGACAGTAATATGTCATAATATTTGCTTGTCCCTCTAGTCTAAATAGAATAAACAATATATTTGCTAATTACTAATTTCCAAGCCATTGTTTTGCCTTTAAAATAGTCAGTGACATGAATAAACTTCCAAGGGACGCTCCAATAGCCAAAACCTACAAAATACTAACACAAAAGATCAAAAATACCAGCATTCAAAAATCCATCCCACCCCTGATAATTACATCATCATCTCCCTCCACCTCTGCATAATACTCCACGTTTCCATCAATAATGCATGTGTCTCAATCCCTGCAGGTTACAGATGTTGGAAGCCATTTGTAAGCACTGGGAGGGCCCTATCAGCCTGGCTCTCTACATGTCAGATGCTGAGGCCCAGCAGTTCCTGCGTTATGCCCAGGCCTCCGAGGTCCTCAAAAACCGCAAGAATGTCGGCTATCACATTGTCTACAAAGAGGGACAATTCTACCCGGTAAACCTGGTGAGGAACGTGGCCCTGAAGAACGCCAACACACCGTATGTGTTCCTGGCTGATGTGGACTTCTTGCCTATGTATGGTCTCTATGATTACCTCAGGTGAGATCAACTGCCATGCACACAAGCTGGCATATTTAATAGTTTGAAACTCTTAGTGGCATATTGTAGTTATGTTAGGTGGTTGTGCATTGCATTCAGTTGTAAAGAGCATTTCATATTTAAGTGAAAATAGTGTTCCTGTACTTAAATTTGGGGCTGACGTTCTTCCCAGCTTCGCATCAGGCCTACGTGGTGTCACACACTCAGATTATAGGGGTTGATCATCTCTTACATGTGTTGCAGAGGAGCCGTCCACTTTCATCAACTGTAGACTGCAGTCAAGATGTAGTTTCTAAAGCCAGACGTGTTAGTTCCCACAATTTCCAAATGCTTCCTCCTAACAGTACAAATGTACAGTAATGTTGCATTCATCAGAAGTGGAAGAAGTATGAAAATTCCACATGAACCGCTCTCAGACTCGCAATTCCTATTCTTAAACTTTAGGTTTTCTCAGAACTCTCATTTATCCATAATCTCTCAAGCCAGACATATTGGCTCCTGCAATTTACAAATGCTTCCACCTAACAGTCTGTAATTTGGAAGCGCTGAAAATGAGTAGCAAAATAAGGCGGATGTCCAGTCATTTCCTCTCTGTGCAGATGTGTAAATAACTCTTACTGGAAACCAAATTAGTTGAAGTCTAGCTAGCTGCTGAGCAGAAATGGAAATTCGAAAAGATATTTTGGATTAAACTCTTTCGGAACTTTGCAAAATTCATTTTGTGACAAGCTAGGTTCCTCGAACTATGAGGACTTTAAACTTGGATTTTAAATTTGTTAAAAGTAATGTTGGGTAGCACCAACAGTGTATGATATGATGCAACAACATCTGAGAAGTCTGGACCTTCCTACATGGAACACTGACTTGAAGGACCAATCCATTGTTTTTTTTGCCAGTAGGGATTCTGCATTTCTGACTTTTCAACAATGCAACTGCAATGCAACTCTATTAAACATATGTACTGTTGGTTTTAGTTGTATCTGTAGATATGAAAGCTATGAGTGCTTGTTTTAGTCTTACATATTGACCATGTTCATGTTATTTGCTCCATGCAGAAAGTCTGTGGTGCAACTGGACATGGCCCACACTAAGAAGGCTCTGGTGGTTCCAGCTTTTGAGACGCTACGATACCGCCTGTCCTTCCCAAAATCCAAAGCTGAGCTGCTCTCTATGCTGGACATGGGGACCCTCTATACCTTCAGGTATCTGAAACTTTATAAAAAACTCTGGATATAAATTCATTTGTACTGAATTGTTAATATCAGTGAATAATAATAAGTGAAAGTGTAGACATCACTGAAAATAATATGCTTTTGATTTGGCTCTTTTCACATGATATTATCTGTCTGTTTCTCTAGGTACCATGTGTGGACCAAGGGCCATGCTCCAACCAACTATGCCAAATGGCGAACAGCCACCACACCCTATAAGGTTGAGTGGGAGTCGGACTTTGAACCTTATGTTGTTGTAAGACGGGACTGTCCAGAGTATGACCAGCGTTTTGTGGGCTTTGGATGGAACAAGGTGTCCCATATAATGGAGCTGGATGCACAGGTACTGTTTGCAAAATGTACAGGCTGTTTGTTTATAAAGGGTTGTTGTTCAGTAGGGAGAAGCCCTTTATAAAGTGGTATTACTCTGGTATAAACTGGTTTTACTTGCATCACAGGTTTATGCGCTCATTGCTTGTGGTGTTTCTGCACTGCACTTCCTAGAAATCATCTGTCAGTCAGTGTGAGTCTTTTTCCTTGGGTTTTCTGTCCATGAAGATTGAGCTTCGGTAGGTGGGGCTGTTTTTCTCTGTTCAGCCATGATGATTGTCACCACTCATGCCCCCTACCCAGTTCAGAAACATAAAACAAATCACTTCACACATCAATCACTTGTATCAAACCCATTGTTGACAACAGCAAATGGAAAATCTTTCATGGACTGACTATAGGTTGAATCATTATTGTGTCATATCAACTGATGATGGAGTGTGGAAATAAAATCAAGACTTCATAACATGATATTTGCAAGAGTATCCTGAGATTTGCATCCAGCTTGGTAAAAGTGTACCTAGATTTGCAAATTCTATCATGGTATATTGTTTTTAAACTACCTTTTAGCTACTGTAGCAACAAATTACAGCCTAAAACACATGAACCCTATATAAAACATTGCATTAGCAATTTATATTGTGTTTCTGGTTCTGTTATGCTTGCTACAAGCCAAAAGAGATTCCACTGACATCACTGAGATATATTCTCAGCACAGCTACTGTGCTGGGAAAAAGAAATCTAAGCATGAATGTTAGTTGTCAAGTTTCAATATCAACTCCTATAAATAAATCAGCAAGGGCCTCTTTGTACACTTTGTGATTTGCAGTGATGTTAAACAAACATATAGGGAGAAATCCCAGCATAGAAGAGGGAGACCTCTCTCTCCCATTAAGCTCTACCATAGAAGCGCAGCTGCTCTCTGTATGTATCTTGTATGGTGATTTTACCAGCGGAAAAACGAAATAGCACCCTGAAACAATGAAACCACATCAGAAATAGAATGCATGTCAGCAATCCCGGTTTCTCAACAGCTGCAATGTGTTTTAGGGTAAAAGTTATATAATGTGCCATTCCTGCTGTCTCAACCTTTTTTATTTTGTGTGTATCTTGATTTCTCAGGAGTATGATCTGATGGTCCTCCCCAATGCTTTCATGATCCACATGCCCCACGCTCCCAGCTTTGACATCTCCAAGTTTCGCTCGAGCCCCAGTTACCGCAACTGCCTGAACACCCTCAAGGACGAGTTCCACCAAGACCTGTCCAGAAAGTACGGCTCTGCTGCTCTGAAGTACCTCACAGCCCAGAGGAACATCTAAAAGCAAGACTCCTGCGAGTCAACCTGCTTCCTCGTCAGCCCCTGAGCTTCTCACTGACAAGGCCTGCTGTGATGTACTGAATCAGCACTGTGCAGTCTGCTTACAGGTGTGTATCGCTGCCGAGTGTGAATATTATGGTACAGCTTCACAGCCCTTTTGAACAGCCTTGAAATGGGCTCCTGTGCGTTGGTTCTCCAGTCGACTTTACTTCAAGGTGACTGTGGATTGGATAGAGAAATGAAAACTAAATGGGACAGAGTGACAGTGGAGTTCTTCACCACAGGAATTACTGGGAAGAAAGTCTGTCATGAGGGATGACTGCTAAGTGGGGATTCTGATCAGACAAGCTTTAAAGCAATGGAAATAACAACGATATCATTTGTTCTGACAATCAGGGCTTTTTCCAGAAGACATACTTTGAATCAATCCATCCACATGGATAGCTGGACGTTTAGCTTAAGGACACAAAACGCTGGGACTTTTGTCATTTTGAGAAAATCAGCATTTGATGAGAAGATTATCACAATGGGGATACATTCAAATAAGATGTTTAAGCCTTATCATTTTCCATATTTAATAAAATGTGATATTAATATTTTCTTTTTTTCCAAAGTAAATGATTACCAATGAACATTCGTATACACAATGTTACATAAGAGTTGCTTTATTTTTCCTTTCTATATTTTCTGACCCCTTGAAAAGAAAGTATATAATGACCCAGTTTTAATTATTGGAGAAGATTTTTCTGTGAGCTTGAGGGGTGTATATTTGTGTGTGTGTGTGTGTGTGTGAGAGAGAGAGAGAGAGAGAGGGAGAGAAAAAGAGAGAGTTTGGGCGTGCATGTGCACATGCACTCTGACTGATCCAGCTGCATCATTTGGCATGTCTTCAACATGCTTATTGCTTGACCTTGTATCATTGTGTCATTCTTGCTTTTGTCTTGATCATATTGATGACATGTATATTTGCTTGCATCTAAACAATTGCACTACATGGTTTTGTTTCCCAGTAAACAAAAAAAAGAAAGAAAGAAAGAAAGAAAAGAAAAAAGAAAATAGATGTTATGAAAAAGTTTTTTTTCATGATTCATTCATTCAACCCTCTAAAAGAAGCAAACTCTTGATGCAATGATAATGCATGTATCATTACTGATTGGGACCACCTCATATGACCAACACTGAAACAATACAGTGAGTTGGTACCATTGAATCTATTTCCATGAGACTGCTGCACTCGGTAAAGGGGAAGAGCTTTTTTTTTTTTCCTTTTAGTGCCATACCATCCATAATGTATCTGATTCATGTGCCATCTACTGTACCATCCACCACCCATCTCTCATTTGCTTAATCGTCCTAGTCCCATTAGTTTTATTATATTTCTTCAAACATTCATCTTCTTTCTCACCTCCTCCTTTTCATTTCAGAAAAAAAGAAAAAGAAAAAAAATCCACCTCAGTCGATCTGTCCCTTTTTTCTTGATCTGTATGTGCATTTAAACGGCAGTCCAGTAAGTAGAATTTTTTTCAAATTTGCTTTACTATCCAAATAGAGCAGAGGAATAAGTGGGAATCAGGAGTGCAGTACTAAGCGTCAGTCGAAGGATTAGTCTGCAGTGTGTGACAGTGCCTGTGACATTGTTGAGGAATGACCGGGCCCGGACAGAGTTCACATAGTCATAGGTCTGTGACTGTGCCATGAAGAGCCCCTGCTTCCTCCCTGCCATCATCCATGCCACCTCCATTGACTATGTTGACTGCGGTAAATGCTAGTGCCTTTGCTGTATTGTGAAACTGGATATTGATTGTATTGTTGTACCAATGGGGCCTGGGGATAGTCAGGCACTCTATTTATTATTGTTGACTCAAATCAATCATATTTTTCTATGTAAGCTTTAAATAAATTTGCCCTTTTTTATCATTTTGTCTGGGGTATTTTGTTTTTTTACAACATGAAAACTGATTAAACTTTTGAAATCTGCATTTTCTTGCCTGTTTTCACCAAGCCAAATGTTCTTTCTGGGCATTCTATGACCTGAATGAATTTCTTAATTCACACTCACCCTGGGACATCTAGCAATTTATACTCTTTGCTGAGGTCAGTGGTCTTTATCCTACGTGAGCCTTGCATAATTGGTCCAGTGAAAATTTCTAATACAAATTACCCAGTGTTTTTTTGAATGAATCTAGAGGTCCTCTGTCAGTTCTAGTTCTGTGCAATATTGACATTTGCTTGTTCTTGTGCTTGTTCAAAAGTTTTGTTGGTCAGTAGATGCACATATACAATACTCGGCATGAACGAAAGAGTATGAGCACCAGCTGCGACATCAGCATCATTTATGTAGAAAACACACAAGCATTGCATTACATTACCATGGTCAGTTTTCACAGCGACTTACAAAACAATTTCCACAAAATCTTATGCAATTAACCACTGCTCCTAGCACTGCACTCTGAGTCGTTGTGATTTCTTCTCAAGTATACTTTGATATGCCAGCCAGGAATTGCTATATAGCACAGGACTTAGTGTTTAAAGGAATACTCCAACATTTTGACAAGATGTTTGATAGCATTTTCACCTCTGTACACAGACAAGGATTATCTTGTCTTAGACTGGGTAATTCGGAAAAAGGATTGTTGAAGTATTCCTTCAACATTTGTGGCTCCTTCATCACAAGTGTTTGCTAATAGTTGAATATTATAGTTGAATAACATCTGTTGGACACTGAAGGTTTCAGCTCATGTTTAATACAAACCATACATTGACACATTCAAGTTGTGATTGGTCTTGATAGCCGTAACAAGAATTTCAGGAAAATCACTGCCAAATTTACATGAGAAACCTTGTCCTTTATACACACACACACACACACACACACACACAAGGGAACATAAACACATATAGCCTCTAAACATATGCAATGAGCTAATTGGACATAATTAACAAAAATGTTACAAAGCAAAGTAAACAGCTTGACAACATGTAGCATGTAGCAATCATCTGCGATTAAAATTTTTAATCGCAAATTAATTGCATGATTTTCTGCGATTAATTGCAATTGATCGCATTATTATGTGCAACATTTAATAATGAATTCAAAAGTAGTGTATTGTGCACTTTTATTTTCAAAGTACTGCTATATGAAGAAAAGTGCAATAACGTTTGGTTTGCAAATACTTTAAACAAATAAGGTGCTTTTTAACAGCAGTATTCCTCTTGCATAGTAGTAGTTAAAACATTTCTTGTAAATCTCAACTTAAACATGAATGTAATCAAATCAAATATAAAACCAAAGCTATTTGCTATTTTTAAACAAATAAATAAATTTACAAATAACTTTGGTTCTATCAACTCCACCGTCTGGAAGAGATTTAAAACGAAAATGTCCATGTAAGAGTTTCTCCATTTTTCTGTCCCCGTCAGTTCTTCTCTTTTCTCGTTCATGTGAGCGCTGCAGCAGTCTTAGGCCCACCCCAAATGCTCTACTTGGTTGAGAAGCGTGATGACGGTAACATCCTTACCAGACACTTTAATCCAACCCACGCTTGCAGCTCTCACAATTGCAAAGAAAACAATTTTGGTTAACTGGAAAGATAAGAAAACCCTCAACATCACCCATTGGCTGAACCTCCTCACAGAACACATTTCACTTGAGAAAATATCTGCTACCCGAAAAAAACAATTGGCATCCTTCACAAAACAATGGTCCCCATTTATTCGATCTTTAAACATAAATCTATAACTTCCTCTTGTCTGTTAGCGTATGCCACCACTCTCACTAAATTGAGATGCTCCATAGCATTTCTATTCTGTCTGTGCCTATTGTCTGACCCCTAACACTTGTCTCCTCTACTGTATTACAGTTTATTAACCCTCTCCTCTTCAAGTAATGTGGAGGCCAGGGACTTCAAGGCCATGTGCATGCACTCAGCT
>OMLF01053346.1:0-11755 GCA_900302615.1 Holocentrus rufus
TCTAATCTAAAATCAAGAGGAGATTGTGCTTTTGCCACCAGAGCCCCCAATCTCTGGAATAATCTCCCCCAAACAGTCAGAAGTGCAACCTCAGTTGAAAATTTCAAACAGCGTCTTAAAACCCATTTTTATACCCGGGCTTTTAAATGATTTTATTGTGTTGCATTCCGTTATTTATGGCTCTTACTATTTGCGGTTTTGTTACTTCCTAACCTTGTCACTGGTTTGTCTTGGTTTTACTTATTTATTTATTGTATTTTTTCTGTTTTTTTTTGTGTTATTGCTTTTATATTCTATTCCATTGTTTTTATGTATTTTTATTGTTCTTGGTGCAGATTTCTTTGGCTTGTTGCTAATTTGTCTGCAAATTCTTTTTATGTCTTTTGGTGTGAAGCACTTTGTAACCCCTTGTTTTGAAAAGTGCTATATAAATAAATCTTACTTACTTACTTACTTACTTGTCTGCCAGGTACATCACTCAGGAGGGTCACAAACTGGACACCGGCGCCCCGCGCCCTCCTGCCACTGTCACCAACGCTGTGTCCTGGCGGTCCGAAGGCATCAAATACAGGAAGAATGAAGTCTTCCTCGATGTCATCGAGTCTGTCAACCTGCTGGTGAGAAGATGTTTACACGGTTTTGGCTTTTGCCAGGACAAACAAACTTAGAAACAAAGTTAGTGTGATAGCTTTATTTCAGATCAGGACACTTAAAAAGTATTTGGCACTTCCACCCTTAGAGACCTCCTTGACCAGCCTGCCCCCAACACATGGTCATGTACATATAGGATGGGATGATACAGTGAAATTGAATGTTTGAATATTTTTGAAAAAATGTGACAATATGTATCACAGGCCACAAAATCACATGACAATTTGTGACTCAGAAATAATATAAATTTGCACGGTTTTTATCACATCGTATCGTGGTTGTATCAAATCTTGAAGCACATTTTCTAAAATGACTCATCCTGAAACAAGCAGATTGTTCCATCCCTACTTAGTTACTTACCATACAGTGTTGCATTCTTAGGTGTTATTGTAGTATCTACTGATCACTTCTGTCATTGTTATCACTTTCCTGGTGATTATCTCAATCTACCAGGCATCCAGTCTGCCTAAAGACTTTTACCAAACTATTATAAATTAAGTCTCATACCTCCCCTCTCCCCTCACCCAACTCTCTCTCCCTCCTTCAGGTGAGTGCGAACGGTAACGTGTTACGCAGTGAGATCGTTGGTTCCATTAAGATGCGAGTCTTCCTGTCCGGGATGCCGGAGCTGAGGCTGGGCCTCAACGACAAGGTCCTGTTTGAGAACACTGGACGTGAGTAACTCCACCACGGGGAAACATCCAGTTTTCTTAGTTTGGGAGAGGATTATGGATTGGTTTATTCATTTTGATTTAGAGAAAATCTTTCGTAATGATGCGTCTCACCACTGTGAAACTTTTTGTTATTTTTTTTAAGTTCTTGAATTTTTGACAACATATCAGTTGTTCATCACAATATGATATACAACTCATCAAATTTTGGAGAAATGTGAGGAAATGATGCACCTGACTGTTGTATCTTAGCATTTTTCAAATTACACTGATTGGCCAAGGATGGGTCGTAATTACAGGTCAAAGTTAAGTGACATATTTATCACTGATTGGTCCAGAGAGGGGCTGCTGCATCCTTTTGCCTCGTTGTCCCACTTAGCCATCTCTCTGCCCCTTTTTCTTTGTCCCTCTCTCCACTTCGTGCCTATTTCCTGTCTCCCCTCTCTTCTACATCTCCCTTTTCTTCCTTTCCATCTCTCTTTACCTTCTTCTCTCTCTGTCATCCCTCCCCTTCATCACCATTTCTCTAGGAGGGAAGAGTAAATCGGTGGAGCTGGAAGACGTCAAGTTCCACCAGTGCGTCCGTTTGTCCCGCTTTGAAAACGACCGCACCATCTCCTTCATCCCTCCTGATGGGGAGTTTGAGCTGATGTCCTACCGTCTCAACACGCATGTATGTTTACAGACCACACCAGAAAGTTAAGCAAAGAGGCTTTGTTCTCTGCCTTTATTCATGCTTGAACGTGTAGTAGATCTCTTAAATGGGGATTTTATCAGCCCCTTTGGTCAAATGACAATATTTGTTAATATTTAACGTAGAAGTAAGACTGATGGACCAGTTTGCAGCCTTCAGAATGAACAGGGGCAAAAGAGTGTCAGCACATCCTGAACATGAGAACACATTGCTGTGGAATCAGATATTTCTTGTTTTTACCATCACAGAGGAGCACATCCTTTGCTGTACACGAGGCCTGCATGATTGTTTCGGATAAATGCATTCATCTATTATTAATTATTTAGTAAAGTAACAATTCATATTTTTACAGTTTTACCACAACCCCAACTGTGTCATTATAACAATAGAGGAAAACGAGCACAGAATCTCTTTTCTTTGGCCTCCTAAAGGAAAATTTCAAACCCAAGTTGTCATGCAAAATATTATTAGATTATTATAACAGCTCCTCTTTGTGGATGTCTTTTGAATGATCTGCAAATTGTAAATTGTAAATCCATATCTGTCTGTGGCATCCTGAGCAGCTTAGGACCAGATGCATTATTTGTGTTTAATGCCTCCAGGTGAAGCCTCTGATCTGGATCGAGTCTGTCATAGAGAAACACTCCCACAGCAGAATTGAGTACATGATCAAGGTAAACTACCAGGCCTTGTTTTTACTAAAGTCTTAAGACAGTTTCATGAGCACAACTAGATTATTTTTCAAACAAATTATCTGTCTTCCATACACTTACTCTTACTGTCTCCATCTCTCTGTCTTTGATTAGATCAGTTTGATTTAGATCACTTTTTGCCTAATGGTCTCATCACTCTCTCTCTCTCTCTGTCTCCATCTCCCCCTTACTGACGTTTCCCTCCCATGTAACAGGCCAAGAGTCAGTTCAAGAGGAGATCTACAGCTAACAACGTAGAGATCCACATCCCTGTGCCCACTGATGCAGACTCGCCAAAATTTAAGACTACTGTGGGCAGCGTCAAATGGATCCCAGAGAATAGCGAAATCGTCTGGTCCATCAAGTCTTTCCCGGTATGTCGGAGAAGATCAGCATGAAACACAACATTCCAATCAACAGCAGTAGGAAACAAGCATAAATGATGAAATTAATGATGAAAATGCTTGGCTGACATATTTTTTGATTATTCAACAATGATTATAATGAGTAGAAATTCTGTACCATGACTATTATTAGCAATAACATCATTTTGTTTTATTAGTGATGAATATTTAATGAAATGTAAAATGCTGGGGTGACAATCCTCGAAAGAAAAAAAAGACCTAGAAGAAACTTTTATATCCATTTATAAATCTGCGTTGCGGGTATGTCAGTGATATGTGCTTATT
Organism: Holocentrus rufus; assembly: GCA_900302615.1. Lineage (NCBI taxonomy): Eukaryota > Metazoa > Chordata > Actinopteri > Holocentriformes > Holocentridae > Holocentrus > Holocentrus rufus. The sequence continues at coordinate 3,398 of OMLF01053346.1, forward strand.
GTTGGTGACATGAATTATAATTATCCAGTCTCAGACATAAAACCAGCCCCAGAGCATCTTGACAACACTCCCAGAAATATTCCCCAAAAATTGGGAAATGTCTAAATGTTCCAGTTGTAATCTATGCTAATCTAGCCGAGTTCATTTTTTGAATCGACAGAGCTCAAGTTTAGGTTTATTTACAGCCCTTAATCATTATTGACATTTATTTTTATTTATTACATGTTGTTTATATCAACTAAATCATGTGGCGTTTTGGTCAGTGAATACTTGTGAAAAGTTTGTTTGACATGACTAATATGAAAGGACTGACTAAAATGAAATGAAAAGACATTTTTGTCAAAAGACTTGGACTGTGACTTAAGATGAAAGTAGTGTGAAAATCAATGCCTGAATAAAACCCATTAAATAGCATGATGAATTCCTCTGGCAGGGTGGTAAGGAATACCTGATGAGAGCTCACTTCGGCCTGCCCAGTGTGGAGGCAGAGGACAAGGAAGGCAAACCTCCCATCAGCGTCAAGTTTGAGATTCCCTACTTCACCACCTCTGGCATCCAGGTAACCAACAATCCCATCTTTTGTAAGGACACTGGCTCAATCTCAGTCAACCCACTACACCCTCACCTTATTTACTCCACGTCCGTGTTGACATGGAGGGGTTTGCCACGTTGTTGTCTATCTCAAACCAATTAACAGCTAGTGGAAGTGGACTGTAAAATCCTCCAAGAGCAAGCGTGCATCAGTGCTGACTCATAATATTCTACTACCACTACACAGGAGCATATGGGCAGAGGGTTAGAATGTAGCTTTATCAAATAATGACAAATAACAGCCTCTTCACTTGGCTTCAAACATCAAGGAATGACATTTAAAATCATAGAATGTGTGTCGATGCAATATCGTTTGATCCATTTTATAGACAAACGTAAATCCCTCAAAATGTATCTTACAGGATAAATGGAGATTGTTTTGGGGATGTTGCACGTTTACAGGGACAGTTGAAAAGACCAAGAATCGTATAAGATTCAGAGAATGAGCCCTCGTACAAAAAGTGGGGAGAGGCCAGTCTCTATTGTGTTTGGTAGCTCCTAGTAAGTCTGCACAAATTACCAGATTATGGCCAGATAATATAAATCCATCTTAATCACGCAACTGTTGAAGACTGAAGTAAATAAAATGAAATCTTTGCTCATTATGGGACAGAAATAGCGTGAGTGAAAAAGCTGAAATTCAGCAAAGGTCTTGCAGCTCCTCTGTGATCCTGCAGATGTCAGTCTTGTGTTAGTGTAAATGGCCCTGTAGTTACTCATCCTGCCACCAGATGCTGCTGTTGTAAAAGAAATAGATAAAAAGAAGCAGCACTCAAACAAAGGTTTCCATGTATGAAAGCCTCTCAGATGTCCTTCTTTACCTCTCATTTTAAACCATGAAGATTATTGTGTCGTCTCTGAGTCTTCAGACCACTGATTCTTGTGTTACCAGCACTACTGGTAACATGACTGCCCACAGCCCTCCACAGGCCATCACAGACACAGAAGTAATGACTTAAGGTCATAATTTGTTCTCAAGGAAAGTGCAAGAGCTCATACAATCCAAGAGTTAATAATTAATGACTGAATGCAGGCCAAAACAACAAATCAACAAATCACACATTTTATATGCCAAACCCTCTGCATTAAAGTAACCAGCAACTGCAGGTTGTGCCAAATGTAAAACAACAAAAAGGAAGCCAAAAAACCCGAAGCTCAAAAAAAACAAAAAAACAAAATACTACAAAAACTCAGTCATATGCAACAGGAAGGCATTACTAGATCTGATTCAGAAGAGAGTTTTGCTGAATATGGTGTTGTGTTGTGAACGCTATTTAAATCTCTCCAAGCATTTTTAACTGTTTATGAAACATTTTCAATTTAAAGGAATACTCCAACGTTTTGGGTAAAATACCCTTTTATCCAACTTACCCAGACTGAGACAAAATGTTCAATACCATTTTCACTTCAGGACATCCACTGATTCAGTTCCTATGCGTAACATTTTGTGTTAGCTTAGCACAAAGACTTGAAGTCTACAGGAGTCATAAGCCAAGCTCAGCCAAAGTGAAAAAATAAACCTTACAGCAACTCTGAAATGCGTCTGCTAGCAAAGATCTTTACAAAACGAGGTGGTAAGAAAATGCAGTCTTCATTCCGGGGCAACACTGCTGTTTTTTTCCACAGGGCCGCTAAAATCAACACAAAATGAAAGTTCCTTTTAGTAGCCTTAACTCTAATCTTGATGATTTTAAATGGAGCAGTTCACCTGAGAAAAATCAACTTTTGGGTTTGGGAAAGCCTTTCATAAATTATCGGATAAACTAAAATCCCCATCAGTATAAAAACAAGGTCGCTCCTGAAGTTTGATTGAAGCCTTTATTTAGTCAGGTAGTCTCACTGGGAATGAGGTTTTTTTTTTTCAAGAAGGACCTGAGAACACCTTCTATGAACAAAAAGTACAGGAAGAAGACATCCTTATATTACTTATGCCTTTCTTCAAAACAAACAAAAAAAATAGAACAATAAACAATAACAGAACAATATTGAGTATTTGTTTAAATAATTCCAGTTGTAACGTGCAGAATACTAGAAGGCAATCTTTTCAGGTTTCAGGTTCAGGGATGTGTAGTGTGAGCCAGTTGTTGTGTTACTGTGGGTTATTTGGAGATACACACCCTAAGCCTACCTGTCAGTGGATTTATATCCATGACATTTTTGTTTACGTACAGATAGCTGACACTTTTCTGTAATTTGAAAAAACACTTCACACTAGGAGTTGAATTGTTATGGCGAAGTCTAAAAGCTGCCATGTTGTGGAAACAAGCGTTTTTCATCTTCTTCAGGGCACAAGAGGATTGCTTGTAACTTCTAAGAGCCCTTAAAACCTTGGGAAAGAGTTGAATTGAGAGTTTGGATCGGGCCACAGCTCCGTAATGTGCTGGTAGTAATATTTTACAACCCCAGCAGCTAGCACCTGTGTGTCCGCTGGGTACTAAGAGTCAATACACACTACAGTATTCTGGCTGGATTTAGTACAAATGAAGCCATCACACACAGATTTTGAAGATTGGAATGAAATATCAAATGCTATGTGTAGCAATTTCACACCAGTTAATCAATGCCATGTCACTTGTGAGACATTCGTGTAATTACTGTAAACAAATGAAATCAAGACGATTTGCTACTTCCACCAGCCTCTACACTGTATTTTACATGGTTGGATTAGTCAGGATATTTGCTGTGTTGCTTTATGGCACAAAACAGGTCATGGGCGCTGTTCTTTCAGAGCAAACTGAGTTAAAACTCTCAGAGTTTCTGGCACAGGAGATGATTGAAGTGGTGAAAGGTCGATGGAAAAACTCACTTGCAACATGTTTATCTTGCTCAGCGAAGTGAAAGACATGAGGGAGGAGGAGAGGGACACAAGTATTTTTTTCATGAGAAATGTGGTCTTAATTGAGAAACACTCGCACCAGCAATACCACTGGCATGAGATAGAGGCTACAAATCTTCTTGACCTTGGTCCCAGTTGTTTACGGCCATTACACCAACTTATCACAGTTAATTTGACAGTAATATGCTGATGTTTAAAACTGCCATGTGTACCACCTTTTAAATAGATTGTTTAGAGAGAGCACATGATACATGACATCAGCTAGGTCTTGGCAATGAAGACAAAATCAAATATCAAGATATCTTTGACCCATTACGCAATTATTGATATTATGACATACTGTAGGGATGACTATTAGTGCTATTCTAAGATATTCACACACAAGAGATTTCTTATGAACAATCATGATAAACAGTAATGTGGATATGATGAACAAGCGGGTGGAGAGAAATAATAAAACAGCTACAATAGTTTAATAAGAAAACTGCATCCCTTTACTGTAATACAGCCTTTAAAACCAGGAAAGACAATACTTAAAGCTACATCACAAAATTACAATATCCAAAATCCCAGATGAGTATATTTTCCAGCCTCAACATAGACATTGAGCCAGATTTTCATCCAATATAATCCAAGAATATCGTTTGTGCCTGATCCATGAAGTTGCAACAATGTTAGCTCAGTTTTCTTAAGGCATTCTGGGCTTCTGAGAACTTTGACTCTTTGATGGAGGCTTTTGACATTGATCCAGCCTCTTGAATCGCTCCTTTATTAATTTTCTTTCATATTTGCTTGTTAAAACGCAGCTACAGTTTGAATTACGCAATGCAGAGATTGTTCGGGACTTCCTTCCTCACGAGCACAAAGAAAAGTGAACAATTCATGGTCTCTGGCACGGCAACTAAGGATCTCCCCAAGAAATCCTTGAGCATGGAGCCGGCTCGGGCTGAAATACACTCACAGGCCTGTAGGGCCAAAGGTTAAACATGACCAAGACTCTTTTGCTTTAGTTGGGAATTGCCAGTCCCAGTTCCATTTAGGCACATTGTCTGCTAAATGGTAAGGATTGTACCAGATTGGGTATGACTTCACCTCTGAGAGACATATCGGTTTCCAGATTTAGACATGAGCAGCTGTGTTGGTTCGAGACTCTGAACTTGACACACAAACACAGAAATCCTTGGTGGTTGGAGAGTTTGCTTGCTGCCACGCTCTTTTAGGGCTAATGTGATTTAGCCTCTAGGTTTTGTTTAGGGGAAACGGATAACAAGACACCCATTGTCTCGCTCTTGGTTTTTTGGACATGAGTAAAAATAAACTGCAGGGAGTCGATTGTTTTGAGCGCCGAACCGCAAAAACCTCGCCGGCCCAGCGGGACGTATTTGTGAGAACAAAGTCAGAGAAGCAGCCTTCAATTAGCCCGGAGGCATTTTGAATCGTTATGAAACAGGCTTCTTAACCCAGATCCACTTCTGACCCAGCCGCGCTCACCTCACCGGCTCAACCTCAAGTAATGGCACCTTGTAAAGACAGAGACAAGAGGGGGAGCGGGTGCTGAAGAAGCCGCAGGGTGCCCAGAATAGCTGCAAAGTCTTGGATCAATGGAGACGTCATTAGAGAGATGCTACCATTAGCTGCTGCAAGACCTGCTATTACTGGGAGAGCGCTTGTGATGAGGAGCTATTATGTGGCCTGAGGCAAGACCCCCAAGGTCTCACACACATACACACACACTGCTTCATCGCTGGTGGTGTTCTCGGGCTGCCTTAACTGCATCGGGACCCCCGTGGTTGAATCAGCAGAGACAGACCACAGCGTTACACCACAGACACACACGCTCAGAAATACACACACGATGCCACAGAGATCTGGTAGCAACTCAATGAGTGAGGGGAGCGTTTTAGTGGGCTGCACTTATTAAAGGGAACACGCCATTTAACTGTGTGGGGAGAGGGGTTGTTTGAGTGTGTGTATGTGTCTGTGTGTATGTGTGTTTGTGTGTGTGTGTGTGATGTTGAGGAAGTGTGTGTTCCTGGTGGTGTTGTGAACAAGTGTGTGTATTTCTCTGTCTCTCTGCAGTGTTCGCTCAGTTAATTTACTGGGATTATCAGTACTTGCCCCCCCGCCTCCCACCACCCGCACCCCCTCCTCCATCCTCACATTCGCACACACTCTCAAAATCACACGCGCAACGCAGCACAGTGAAGTCGGTGTATTTATGTCCTTTGAAAAAGAAGAACCACATAGTTTGTTAATTATACATGGGAGTATATCAGAGCATATCAAAAGCTTTCTGGGTACACACACACACAGCCACAAGCAGCGGCAGATGTGCACCAAGCCCCCCACACATGTAACCTTCAGTGATAGAAAAGGGAAGTTTACCACAGGAGCAGTTTGAGCGGCGTGTGTGTGTTTTAAAAAGTGTGTGTGTGATTATGTTTGTGTGTGTGTGTGTGCGTGTGGTTTTTATTGGCTGCTGATAATATGTTAGAAGCCACATCAGGACTCATCCATGCATCCACCCGTCCCCTGGTCTTTACCCACTATCCCCTAGGTGATAATTGTTCCCATTTCCCCACCAGCTCCCCTCTTCCCATTACCATCAGACACAGTGAGAAGGTTTACAGGCACACAGCTCACACAGTAGGGTGTCCATGACGTCTTAAAAAGTTTTAAGTGATCTAATGAAGGCCTTTAAAAGTATTATAAAGTCTTAAATACAAGTATTAGAGTTATATGTTTTCACCATGCAGGTTTCTTTGCACTGAATGTACATGGTCAGATTGGCAAAACAGGCTTACAGGTACAAGTCATAGGACCTGTGTCCACCTGCCATCTTTTTATGAGTGCCAGCGTCTGTTTATAATTGGCTTTTGAGCGCTTCCAGCTGCCTCTAAGCACCAGTGTCTTTTTTCCCCTTATTTTCAGAGTTTTTCCAGTGTTTTTGTGCAGCCGCCTCTGAGTGTCTCAAAAGTGAAAGCAGGTCTGAAGGGCGCTGTTTTCGCCACGGTCAATTTTCAGGAATCACAGCAGAGGAAGTGTAACTTTTAGAAGAAGGTTGAGGATCTGGTATTGGCAGTATCTGAACACCTCTAAATGTATCTCACTGTTGTGATGTAACCCATTGCTTTTTTAACTGCTTTTTAGAGCAGAGATGTCAGAGATGCGGTCCACGGGCCAGATCCAGCCCGTGAGCACATCTCATCCGGCCCACAAGATGTTTTGGAGGGAAAGGGGAGAAAATGAAAAACATTTTTAACATCAAAATATAATTACTTTAATTGAAATGTGCCCAAGAAATCCAAACGGAGCTGATCAAACTGCAGTGTAGTGCACCGTTGAAGGATAAATCATCTCTGTTGGTTTGGAATCCTTTTATCAATACCTACACCAAATTACACAAAGATGGCAGCCTTTGCATCAAAGATACTGTGCATGTTTGGGACAACGTATCTATGCCAGCCGGCTTGGACATTAATAAGTCCAAACTGCACAATCAGCTGACAGACAGACATCTGAATGGCATAATGAGTTGCAACTGCAACTGACTATTATAGCATACTGGATTCTAAATCTACTAATCACAGGGCAGCTGGACAAACCACACTATCTGAACCAGCTATTCTGGACAATGGATTACTGTTTCATAACTATAACTACCATTAATTCAAATGTAGCCTAAAATTAATGAGTGACTCAAAGATTTAAGCACCTTCTGTAATTATTGTCGGTAAAAGTTGTATGAATAGGAGAAAATGCTCTTTGATAGGCTTTTTGTTCTCTCCAACATGCAACTAACCACTGATCTGTACAGCTATTCTGGACAGAATTTTGACATAGGTTAGCCCAGGTATAACTTGCATTCATATGTATAATTTAGTGCTGTCAAGAGAGTAAAAAAATGAGAGATTAATTAATTATGATCTGTAATTAATTGATCTAATTAATCTCTTTTTTAATCTCACCTAAAAATTGCTGAGGAAAGCCCTCAACTTGAGGTATTTTCATTTAAATTCATTACATCATTGTGGCAAATCAAAAGATTGATATATAACAAAAAAAGTGGCTCTATAGGGCCCTATTTTGGTACAGGCACAGGGCGCAAAGCGCGGCCAGTCACTGGGGCAGTGGTGAGGCTCAATGAGGGTTTCTCCTCGCCTGGGCACGTTTGGTATTGACACGCTGAGCGCCAAGGTGGGAGGAGAGGCGCAGTAGTGTGTGTGTTCTTATCATTCCTGGGACACAGTGGAATTTTGGTGCCATGGATAACCGCGATTTTTGTCCGCCTGTGCCCGCCTGCTCAGACCAGGTCAACGGTCATATCGATAAAACTGCTGTGTGGTGCACGGAGAATAATGAAATCATACCGATACACATTCATCCCTACTAAAGCTGGTTATCAAATACATTCATCAAGGATGAATGTATTTGATTTTGAGTGTGTTGGAGACACGTGAAATTTGGAATTTTTCATTGCATTTCCTGCAATTCTACACAATCAAATACTTTCTTGAACACAATAAGGTAAAAAGCGCAATTTAGAATATAACCAAAAACATTCATATCACTTAGCTTTGATACATTTTATGTCCTGACTATTTTCAAAGCAAAATCACGGCTTGGAAATTAACAATAAGCAATTAACAACTAACAATTAACAATTAACGCAATTCATCTCAATCCTTCCCCGTTCACAGATGCGCCAGGTGCATCTTGTCACCAAAATACCAAATGCGCGCTGTCACGCCCCCTGCACACTGGGCATTTAACCGAGCTTTGCGGGGCAAAAATAGGGCCCATAAAGTCATTTATTGTTTTTAACAGATTTGAACAGATGCAGTCCTAGCCATTTACATTCCGCTGTATTTGAGACTAGTCCCAAGTGCTGACTGCAACCTTTAGAGTAAGTTTGTTGAAACTTGGCCCAC
>OMLF01053347.1:0-15000 GCA_900302615.1 Holocentrus rufus
ACAATGCGGTTTTCGTCCTGGCCGTGGAACACTGGACCAGCTCTATACACTTCACAGGGTGCTTGAGGGTTCATGGGAGTTTGCCCAACCAGTCCACTTTGTGCTTTGTGGACTTGGAGAAGGCATTCGACCGTGTCCCGTGCGTCATTCTGTGGGAGGTGCTTTGGGAGTATGGGGTTGGAGGCCCTCTGCTGAAGGCTGTACAGTCCCTGTACAACCGGAGCAGGAGCTTGGTTCACATTGCCGGCAGTAAGTCAGACCTGTTTCCAGTGCGTGTTGGACTCTGGCAGGGCTGCCCTTTGTCACCAGTTCTGTTCATTATTTTTATGGACAGAATTTCTACGCGCAGCCAGGGGCCGGAGGGGGTTTGGTTCGGGAGCCAGCAGACTTCGTCTCTGCTTTTTGCGGATGATGTTGTCTTGTTGGCTTCCTCGAGCCAGGGCCTCCAGCACGCACTGGGGCGGTTCGCAGCCGAGTGCGAAGCGGCTGGGATGAGGATTAGCACCTCCAAGTCCGAGGCCGTGGTTCTCGACCGGAAAAAGGTGGCTTGTCCCCTTCAGGTTGGGGGAGAGTTCCTGACTCAAGTAGAGGAGTTTAATATTCTTGGGATCTTGTTCACGAGTGGGGGAAGGATGGAGTGCGAGATTGACAGACAGTGCAGCGGCCGCAGTAATGCGGTCGCTCTATCGGTCCGTCGTGGTGAAGAAGGAGCTGAGCCGAAAGGCGAGGCTCTCGATTTACCGGTCAATCTACGTTCCTACCCTCACCTATGGTCATGAACTCTGGGTCATGACCGAAAGAACGAGGTCCCGGATAGAAGCGGCTGAAATGAGTTTCCTCCACAGGGTGGCAGAGCGCTCCCTTAGAGGGAGCGCCCTGCCACCACAAAGTCTCTGCAGGGTGAACCAGCATAACATTTGTTTTTCTGATGACCTTTGAGCTAATTTCACCTGAGCCACGATGATTATGTCAAATATATTTGGGTTTAGGTTATGCGTTTGGTCGGGTCTGTCTGTGTGTGTGTTTGTCTGGAGCTAATCTCACAAACTACTTGGCCTATCAGCCACAGTTATGACTGTATGATGAAGAACCTTTTGTGGTTGCAGTGACTCAACAGCTCCCTCACTCATCCAATGTCTAGCTCGCTCCACCACCGCTGCTCTCTCCCCCTCTCTCTCCTCATATTACTGAAGGTATGAAACAGAGAGATACATCGCTGAAGTGATCTTACAAAGACAAGTGAGCTGCATAATTGCTGCGAACACAATTTTTTAGAAGTTTGATTTTGTGTTTTAAAAAATGTTTTCATGCACCTTGTTCAAACCGAAATCTTAAGTTACTGTGCAAAATATACAAACTACCTGTGAGATTGGATGATTATGATGATGCTTCGGTATTTCATTTGTTCTTATAAGTTTTCAAACGTGGGTCTCAGCATTTCACTTCCTCTTGATTCTGAGATTGTCTGGGGTTTGTTAGGTCACGTTTTTCGAGCATGAGAAACAGCTGGCTATCAGATGTCAACATCAGTCGTATTTTACCCATGACCTATATTTGTTTTGAGTTTGTTTCCTTTACTTGCTTTGGATCACTGCTAACAAATCACACCTCAGTTCTTCTGTTAGAAGGCTGAGACTCTGTTTGAGGCGTCTCACTGCCAAAATGTGATTCTCACACGGAGAAACAAGCAGATGATGATGGGAAGTTTGGGTCCTCATTCTCCCTGTACTGGCTTTGGGAGAGAATTCTTCATGTTCACAAATATCAGCTGGTCTGTCTGTGTTCACTGGTTCCCACACTGTCCCAGCAGGGGGATCGAAAAGCAGGGCACGTCCAGCCAAACAAACAAGGATCAGTTTAATTTCATTAATATTATTATTCACTCAAAGGTTGCTCAATATGAGAATGTATTAAATAAATCTTTTCCGTTAGAGGTTTCACTCTGTCCTCTATTATTTCCCCTCATACTGCAAAACTCCTGTCAGACTGGAACAAAATTTCATCGAATGTGAGAAAGTTTGTCCCACAACATTTAATAACGCACCATTATTGATAAACACTGGTTTTCCCCCTCACTGTCCTCCTTTGCCCTTCATACTTTAAAAATCATTTCAGAAGAGCAGCCTTTGACCACAAACTCTGACACTAACAGCATTTTTGCTTTTCTGTTAGAGCAACTGATGCAGTTTCCTGCCCTGTGGTTTGGCTTGCACGCCCCCCAACATGACACGAGACATACAAGGGAGTGAGAGGAAATTACAACATCTGTAGGTTCATTCTTTACTGTGCTTTTCAACCAAATCCCAATAACAGTACAAAATTGCATTTTCACTCATTAAGCTTATAAGTTTAAAAGCCATGTTCTCTAAATATGAGTTACCCTTACTACAAAAGTAATCACAGAAATATTTGCATCTTTAATAAAGCAAAGCCTGATGGAAATAATCTGCATAGTTATCAAATGGGTTTTAGCCAATCAGATTGATTAGCTGGAATCCCCCTCAAAATAAATACTAAGCCTAATGAATAAATGAATAAACTAGCTGTTGCATAAACCACCTCATAGTGTAATTCTGCTGCTGTTAGTGCAGCAGATTTGGTTTCCTGTCCTGAGCTGGGCTTGTGCAGCCCACAAGAGACAAGAAGGGAGAGAGCAGAGTGTTGAGAGGAAGTGGCATAAGATCAAACAACTGAAAGCATCAAACAAACAAGTTGCACATTTGATCAGTTTTAACTATTGATATTTTATTAGGTATTACATTTCAACTTATTCTTGACAAAATTCTAAAATCGGTTATGTTTATTTCTTTGGTAAAAGAATGATCAGCATCTGCTTTATAAGTTGTTACCATTAAAATCAGAACATGTTCCAGTACAGTCTTTTTTTTTTTCCTCTTGTTGACTCGTGGTTGTAGTAGTTCTTTCCATGTTGATAGGAATCGGTTCTTGCCTTCAACTTGCAAATATGCTCGGAGTTTTGGCTTTCACCAACAAATCTTGATGCTCAGCACAGTGAAAAACACAACTCTCAATCGGGGTATTTAACACTGTGCATGTTAATGTAAAACTACCTCAAACCTTACAGCTGTCAGTGTTTTGGAAATTAAACAAATGCCTTTGGGGAAACGTTCCCTCTGGTTGTCAGCAGAATCAAACAGTTTTAGTTACTCAAACATTTTCTTTAATTAAGTAAATTACACAAAATATACCCAGATTGTAATGAATTTTCTGATTCGTCAACAGTATTTTTTGTTAATGAGGTGCACTGTAATCTGTCAGACATTAACTGGCTGGCTGCTTAACAAACCTGTCAAAATCACCATGCTTTCATTAGGTACATTTGTTCCCCAAAAATACGTATTAGCATGCAGCAGCTAGTGAAAATTAAGGTTAAGCTTTTTCTGGCCTATATGTTTTGCTGAAAATACCACCAGTAACAATTAGATGTGCAGGTATTCTGATGTTGAAGAAAGGAGTGGTATCATTTTTATGGACTAAAATGTCACAAATGCAGAAGTTGGAGATGCTAACGCTAGCTACAGATTGGTTAGCTAACTTGATGTTGCTGAGCATAGGGACAGAGCCACAACGTACTGAGAACTGGCTGAGCACAGGCTAATGAAGTCGATATAACAAATTAAACCATTAAACACTAAAAAAAAAAAAAAAAAAAAAAAAAATTGACGCCAAACTTGTGGTAGAAATCCATTGCCAATTTGTCCCAAGTGAGCTGAAATTGCTGCTGTTCTTGGATCTGATTGAACTGAGGTTTGCCTCAAGATGCTTTTGGAAAACAAAAAAACAAAAACAAACAAACATATTTTAAAGTGTCTGAGTGGAACTGGTTCATACAGATGATCAACCTGCAAGAGAAGAATAAAGCAGAACAAGGCATTAGTACATCTTAACCATGAAACTGCTGCTGTTTCCCTGAACTATTACTCTTAACACTAAATACAATAAATTGACAATTAGCATCAGACTAAATACTAATTTCTCTCCAAAGTTTGTTCTTTACCAATCAACTACTGTCCCCATCTGGCACTAACAGGACTTTGCTGTCACATAACAGAAAAAAGAGTGAATTATTTTGAAAAGCAGTACAAATTATGCATGTGTATAAAAACCCCAGTAGCTTCTAAAAATATCTTGGAAAGATGAACAAAAGGTATAAGCATAACAGAGAGCAAACGACAACAAAACTCAGCATGAATTGAATGAAAACAAATTTTGTAAATGACTATTAATGTAATTAAAACTATGAAAAACCTACACAACATATACTGTGGATCCAACTGCAACAGTAACTGTTTGGAAAAATCAAGTTTTGCTAATCTAAACAGTTAGTATTAGTAGATTAAAACCAGAGTTTTATCTGAGAAAATGGCGTGCTGCAATAACATTTTACTTATGGCATTATTCAATTTTTTTTAACTTGTATATTAAACTAATGGAACAGTATTGTAAGTATAGATAATGTACTAACAGTAGTGTAATACAGCATTCAAATGGCTTTACTGAATATAAGTGACTTTGTCTGTATTTAGTCTTTTTTAGTAAATTGGTAAAAAAAAATTGTAAAAGTTCCTTAAGCTCGTGTAATTATTGCACCTCAAAACGATGTTGCTCTAAACTCCGATCTGACCTCAGCTGAGTGACACCACACTGATTTTATATTAACTTCTCGACTGAGATGGTCAACATTTTTGTCACTCTGAACTTGTTGGCACTTGGAGTTAACAGGTGGATAGTAACGAAGTAGATGTACTTCTTACACTACTTAAGTAGTTTTTTTGAGGATCTACACTTTACTTGAGGTTTTATTTAATCAGGACTTTTACTTTTACTCTACTACATTTAAAAGTTAAAAAATATACTTTTACTCCATTACTTTGACATTTGCCACCTCTTACTCGTTACAAATTAAAATATGAATCAGGATTATCTGGAATGGACGTGTCCAAGAGGACAAGAAGAACAACATATGGTGCTCTCACGACGATGAGAGGTGGTGCAGTGATGGTGCTGTGTGTAGTGAGAATGTATTTTTTAAGTTGTATTCTTAACCAGACACAAAGCACCTTATTTAGGTGTGTTCTCTGAGGCAGATAGGAGACACGTTTTTGTGTTCTTAGGCAGATAGATGCTTTATTTATAGTTCTGTTCTCAGGCAGACATGAGACACTTGATTCACTCACTCTACATGTTTTCTCAGGTGGTTTTTTTTTTTATTTATTTTTTTTATCATACCACATCTATTTCATTCACCTGAGAGTGAAATAAAGAGAACAAGGGGAGAACCATTTTTGGTTGTTTCGCTTCTTTTTATGTATACTATGAAAAATACTTTGTACTTTACTTTTACTTGTACTTTTGATACTTGAGTATATTTTTTCAAAAGATACTTTTGATACTTAAGTACATTTAATGTGAACTACCTTAAGACTTTTACTCAAGTGATTTTCTTATGGCTGACTTTAACTTTTACCAAAGTCATTTTCAGTTATGGTATTTGTACTTTTACTTAGTTATTTTTTTCAAGTGCTTTATACACCTCTGGGAGTTAAGGCATTCTGAGAATGCCAAAACCAAAAATACCAAACTTTATATATGTATAAAGTGTTTTTCTAAAAAAACAAACAAAAAAACCCCAAAACAAACAAACAAAAAAAACCAATAATTTACAGCCGAGCAGAATAATAGTGAAAATGGAAGGAACAAGGAGAACGGTGGGAACAATCACTGAAGATTTCATTCTCAAAAATTGTATTTATTTCTTTACACTAGGCTATGATTTTTTCCATGTAATATCAATCAAATAATCCTTAGGCAATGTTGGCTTTTACAACAATGTTTTGGATTCACAAACTATGATGTAACGTGTGACATACAACAGTATTTTCCCCCCAGGCATGGCATTTATCTGTTGTTAAATTTGTTCCTATATATTTATGAAGCGTTGTCATTGTTTTGTGAATGATTGAGCACCAATGCATCATACAGTTATTTATCTTTATAGTTGTGGTTCTAGATGTGAATGGGCGCCGTACCTGTGACTTTGATGTAGACGTAATGCCCCTGTGCATTGCCTTTCCTGTCACACACAGCCTTGCACTGATATATGCCGTTGTCCCTGTGTGTCAGGTTGAGAATCTCAGTGGTGACCTGCCTGCGCCTGCTGCCGTCCTCCTGCACGGTCTCGTTCACCATGGTGTCGTACCTGCTCGCGGTCGTCAGCTCGGTGGAGCTGTCATCAGTTTCATTCAGTTGATACCACGCGACTTTAACAAGGCCGCAAGCTGCCTGATACTTGGCCAGGCAGGTTAGTTTGACTGATGAGCCCCTGGCATTGGTGATGGTTGATGATGGGTACAAGAGCTCCACTGGAGGACGGAGGGAGAGATGTCAGACAAAAACAAAGATCAGTTCTGATCTTGTTTGCATTTAGGCTTTGAAGTAGGAAAAACCGAGCTGCTTAAAATCATTTGATTATGGCATCCCAGAACCATGAAAACAATACTGAGAATGGAAGCAATGGAAATGACTGTTAAAAGACGTATAGTACTGTAACTAATAATGATAATAAGGATAAAAATTAAAAGTACATTATTATACTATATAATTGTAAAAGTCAGCCAAACAAAATAAAACTAAACAATAAAAGTAATGAGAAGGCAACAAAAGCCAGGTCCAGAAATAATAATGACAATAAAACAAAAGATAGATCCTTAGATGTACACATACAGTACATACATATATACATACATAACATAAATGATCAGAAAAGTAGTTCTTAAAAATGAGATTTGAAAGATAATGCAGTTTAAAGACCGAGGGAAAAGCCATGTTGGCCGACTAATGGAAGCAAGGGAAAGAACTATCAACAGACGTAAAAAAATAAATAAATAAAATCAGAAGTATATAATAATAACAACAATAATAATAATAATAACAATAGTAAAAGTCAAAGAAGGCAACATACAACGATAAAACTAAGAGATTTATAAATAGAGACTTTGAAAATTAGGTTGTAAAATGAGACTCAAAAGATGATGGGAGATATTCCTCTGCTGACTGAATGTTTTAATTGTGGCTCAAGTTCAAGTTAAGTCCAATTAGAAGTTTATTTCCCCGTCACCCGCGGCAACGATCTACATGACACTATAAGACCAATCCTCCACCACATGGCATTCAGTTGACATACAATTAACACACATATAGACAAGCCTCGTGTCAAAAGTGAGCTGACTAACCTTCCTGAACAGAAGACATACACTGGCAGAAAGCCGTCAGCAGCAGCAGCACTGTGGGTCCAGTAAGCAGAATCATCCTCAGACACACACACACACTCACACACAGAGCACACAGGCTTCAGTGAGCCAAAGACAAGACTAGCTGACTCTCACTGAGCTTTTTTTGTAAAGCAAGAGCTGCAGGAACGCCCACCACACTGTGCATTCTGTGTGTGGTGTGTGTGTGTGTGTGTGTGTGTGTGTGACGTGGGTGGAGGTTATGATGCTCTGTGCTCAGCTACACAGTGATGTTTCTGCTGCGCCTGACCTCCAGCAGACCCTGCACACTCTTTTGATCTTCCCTGACAGTTTCATAAAGGCTCAGAGCAGAGGGGTGAAAAAAATTTTGAAAAGTCTTTTCCATACAGGGAAAGTCCAGGGATGAAATAAATTCTTGGAATAAGTCATAGGATAAAAAAAAAAAAACAGCTATTCACCAAATATTTTCACTTCCCCTCCATAATAAAACAGAATGATGAACTTTAATAAGACCTCTGAAGTGCTTTTAACATTTTGGTCAAGGGGAAAAAAAGTTCTTCCATTTATATACGTCATGGAAAGTCAGTATTTTGGTCATGGAGAGTCATGGAAAAGTCAGGGGGTTTTACATTCGACAGTCGTGGGAGCCCTGTGTGCTGTTGTCCAGTTTACACTCTAACAATGCGTCACATTTGATGTTTTGCATGGAAAAGCTGCAAAGTAATCATTGGATAAATATAGTGGATAAATATAGTGCAGTAAAAGCACAAGATTTCCCTCTGAAATGCAGTAAAAGTAAAAAGTCTCACATAAAGGCAGTAGTAAAGTACCAGCACCTCAAAGTAAACGTGCTTAATTACTTCCCACCTCTGACACCAAGTCTGTCTCTCCAGTGGAGAGTTTTTTGCTCTTAAAAGGTGTTGCATCTAACGTTGCATGATGTGTTGTTGTTGACTCATCAGTCCCGTATGAGTCAAATCGTCGCTGTCATCATACGAGGATACAAAGAGGTTTATTTTTCTGTAAGGTCATTTGTATGCAGAGGGAGCATAAAACATACTTTTAAAAAAAATCACCACATTACATTAATCAAAATTTACAATAAAACAAAGTCATAAAGTCCTATAAAGTGAAACGTTTAGAGAAGGATTAGAGAACTGACTGTGTGACCTGGAGCTTATTGAGGGAATACGCCAACATTTTGGGTAAAGTACCCAGACTGAAACAAGATGTTCGATACCATTTTCATCTCTGTACGTCCACTGGTTTGGTTCCTATGGGTAGCATTTCATGTTAGCTTAGCATAAAGACTTGAAGTCCACAGGAGTCATTAGCCTTGCTCAGTCAAGGTAAAAAAATAAACCTTTCAGCAAGTCCGAAGCCGTTTATTTGAAATGCATCTCTTGGATCTTTTTTTTAAAAAATAACTAGAGTCGTTTTAGGAGAAGATAGGTATTAGGAACTATAATCAATGAACACATGTATACACTGTGTAAATAAAACAGCTTTGGAGTTGCTGTAAGGTTTATTTTTTTTGTTAGGCTAATGACTCCTGTAGACTTCAAGTCTTTATGCTAAGCTAACATGAAATGCTAACCCTAGGAACTGAACCAATGGACGCACAGATGTGACAATGGCATCAAACATCTTGTCTCAGTCTGGGTGAGTCAGAATTAGGGGATTTTGCCCAAAACGGTGAGTTTTCCTTTAAGTTTCCTGAGGAATGAAGAGGAAGAGCCACTAAACAGTCTGAGATCTTAAGTAGTTTTACATTTCTTTTACTGACCTGCACTGTCTTAAAGGATAGTAGAGTGTATTTTTCTGTTTTTAATTCTGAAGGACTTTGTGGCCTCACATGAAACTGTATACTACATTTTCCAGAGTTCCCCTGTCAGTCGAACAGTGCGGTCAGTAATCTGACTTGTTTTTCTTCAGTTTTCTGATGAAGTTCTGAGTATCATCACTGTGACTAACACTATCTCTGATTAACTGCCCACTTCCTCCTCTGATTATTCAGCAGAGGATTTTTTTCAAGAAAGAGCGACCAGGCACCGAGTGTTGAGACAGAAACGTTGAAGCTGTAGATCGAATCAATTTGAATTTACTGCAGGAGAAACAGGGTTTAGTTGATTCTCGCGTCCAGAAAGGACCACACTGATGATTAGTGTTTTGTTTTTTCCTTAATTTCTATTTGTCTTGTCACTTGGGTTTTTCCCCAAAATAACAAATGAATGAACGTATGAATGCATGAATGAATGACGGAATGAATGAATGAATGAATGAATGAATAAATAAAGCAGTGCTTCATTTTTTTTGCTTTTTGGAATTTTAAGTTCCTCTCTCTCTCTCTGTCTGACACACACACACACAAACACACACGTCAGAGAGGCGGTTTCTGTCAAGACAGGATAACGACACATTTCATCAGACAACATACTGATGTTGTGAACAGCTGGAGCAGCAGACACTTGGAGCAGCGGCTGGAAATGGCAGATTATGTAAACATACAGGGCGCTGAGGCGAGGAGCGCAGCGCAGGAGAGAGAGGAATCAGATTCAGGTCAGAACATCAACATGATCCAGCTGCAGTTTTTCTGAATGCTTTCTGATGTTGTCGTGTTGCTGTGACCTCACTGTGGCGCGCCGTTTTAACATTTAATCCTTAAAAATGCACGTCTGTAGTTAGGAAATGCAATTTTGCTAGTAACTAGGAATAGCTACTATGTCTTTTAAAAAGGCACTAGTAATTTGGCATTTTTGATTTTACTGGTATAAATTTAAGAGGTACTTTCCCTCTTGTTTTATTGTTACTAGTCACTATTTTCATTTTCATGACTGTACATTACTATTTTTACGAGTAAAAATGAAGCAGGCTTTTGATTGAATGGAATTGGGTGATCGACCAGGACTGACTAGAGTTGTTGACTAGTTGAAGTTTCTAAAAATGTTTGATGTTATAAATGGACGAGCTGCAGTGTATCTGAAATGTTGAAAGGGTGCAAAATCAGCACAGCTGTAACATTTTCTCCGCTATTTAATTTGACTTATTTTTTAAATGTGAACAGTCAAGGCAAAAAGATTCGGAAAAAAATGAGTATTCATTCAAACTGGTGATGCAGTGAGGGTGGAGCAGGGTGGGTGCTGATGTGGGCACACCTCTGTTTGTCTGTTAACTGTGTTACCGACTGGCGATGTGACGTCGAGGCTGTTTCCCTGCATCTCGCCTGATGCATGCTGGGAACCTCCTGTGACTTAGAATATGAAAAAGCTGGCATGGAAAATGGGTGGGCTGATGGAAGAGGAAATGAGGTCACCAGTTTGAGATTGTGAAGTAAATAAAACATCAACAACCACATGAAACAAACACAACAAAACACTGAAAGGACAAAAAAAGTAAACAACAGCTACAAGTCAGTCAAAAAACTGGCAGCATGACAGTGTGGTTGAAAATGATGAAGAAAGATCTATACAGCCAACTAAGCAAAAAAAATTCACGCGAAAGCAGGAAATCATTGAGGAAGTGTGATGCTGAGTCGATATGTGGAAGTCTGTGTATGTGTGTGTGTGTGTGTGTTTGAACAGTTTTGATGCTGACCTCTCAGTTCCCAGTTTTGCCCTAGAAACTGAACTGCACATCCTCTATATTTCATGTATAAACTGATTGTGTGTGTGTGTGTGTGTGTGTGTTCCTCCAGCAGGGTTTAAAGTGTACAGACTGGTTGCAGTGAGCTTTGGCCTGCTGTGCATCTTGCAGTCCGTTCTCAACATTTCTCTTCGGCTACAAGCCTGTGAGTATCAGCCTGTTTCACACCACACAGCAACGGAAAACTGCAAGAAAACTGATGATAACAGATAACCAAGCCCCCCTGAAACTAAACCTGATAACCTGCCAAGTTTTACAATTTACAGATTTCCACTTTTGAAAGTTGCTGTGTTACCCCCATGCATAAACATCAGCAGTGTTCTTTATAAACTCGCCCTGAAAACGCAATGCATCTTCTGGATTTTTTTTGGAGTGAGCGAGTGAGCTAGACAATGAGTGGAGTGAGAGAGCAGAAGAAGCAAGAACAAACGATTTTTCAAAGTTTTTGAATCACTGAAACCACAAGAGGTTCTCATCATTCTTCATCAAAAAAAAAAATTCTTGCTTTGAAAATGTGGGAACTACTATATAAAGATCTTTTGTCTTCCATTAAAACTGTTCCTCCATATTTCAGACCATATTGATGCCCCTGATCACATGACCAGTTACAACCAGTGCATCAGTGACCTGCATGCAGGCGAGGCCGATAACAAACTGCGACACTGTGTAACAGCCTTGATCAAAGACAAGGACATGTTGAGGATCAAAGTCGATCAACAAGAGGAAGAAATTAAGTCACTTCAGGAGGAAAGAAACAGGCTGCAAAAGATGTTTTCTGAACTGGGTGAGTGATTTTTTTTTAACTGAGGAATATATATTTCATATATATTTAACCCTGAATATTCTTGAATAGTCAGGGTTCCCACTCAATATCAAATGTAAAATTCCCTGACTTTTCCATGACTTTCCATGACTAGAATGTTGAATTTTCATGCCTTATGTAAATGTAACATGACGTTTTTGTTATTTCTTCTTCTTCTTCTTCTTCTTCTTCTTCTTCTTCTTCTTCTTCTTCTTATTATTATTATTATTATTGTTGATTGATTGATTGATTCAGAGGTCTTATTATTTAGTTTATTATTATTTAGTCTATTTAAGTTTATAGATATTGTGTTTGAGGATTTAGTTTTTCTTTGACTGAAGCCACATTAGACTTTTAAAAAATTTCATGACTTTCCCGAAATTCCATGACTTGTGGGAACCATGACTATTCTTTTTTTTTTTTTTTTTTAACTGCTTTCTTCTGGTTTAAAATGCAAACACACTTCCTTATCATTCGTAGTTTTCCCATGCTGACCTTTCTCTTTCCCTTCTCCTGGGCAGAACATCATGCCCAAAGCTGCTCCTGTGGGTGGATGGGACATCTGTCCAGCTGTTACTGGATCTCCTTTGGCACAAAAACCTGGGAGGAAGCCGAACTAGACTGTGTGGCGAAAAGAGCTCACATGGTGATCATTAACAGCAAAGAGGAACAGGTGTGTGTGTGTGTGTGTGTGCATATGAGTGTTTGTGTGATCATGTACCTGTGTGTTGTAAATAACATCTAAAATCTCCGTCAACAGAATTGGCTCAGCACTTTGGATGATGCTGAAGACAAAGTGTGGATCGGCTTACGTGATGAGTCTGTTTCGGGCAGCGGGAGGTGGATGTGGGTGGATGGAACCCCCCTGAGTTTTCAGTAAGATGTTTTGAACATTACTCAGGTCACAAAAAAAATGATAATCCCACAACTAATGATTATTTTCATTGTCAGTTAATATTTTGTTTATTTATTGGATTAATTGATTACATTTTTCACTTTGACTGAGCTAGGCTAATGACTCCTGTAGACTTCAAGTCTTTATGCTAAGCTAACACAAAATGCTACCATAGGAACTGAACCAGTGGACGCACAGAGGTGAAAATGGCATCGAACATCTTGTCACATTCTGAATACATTAGTAAAGGGGTATTTTGCCCAAAATGTTGGAGTATTCCTTTAAATATTTTGTGCATCTTAGTGAAGCTGGAATCAGGCAATGGTTGGCATTTTACTTGACAAATGACTAAAATTATTAATTGATTTTCAATTTTGTATTTCACTCTCAGTCTAGCATGCAAAGTACGACATTGTCTCATGTTGTGTTTTGTAGCCAGTGGGACGTTTTGCAGCCAGATGACCCCGACACATCCACCAGCGACCCTGCGGACTGCGTCTACTCTGACCGCTATCGCATCGGCAAGTGGCATAACGCGCCCTGTAACGAAACACACCGCTGGATATGTGAGAAAGTGCGCAAGTAAATGGACTGGACCCCAGTAAGACTCGTCACTGCACCACGTGACTGAAAACACAGCAGGCACCCGATGCTGATGCTTTTTTATTTTTTGGCATAATATTTACAGTTGTATTTGGAGACAACGCAGCAACATGGCTTTTGAGTGCGATTCAGTCAGATGGAGAGACTTTGGTGTTTGTCTTAAAGGGGAAAAAACAATCTGATTTTCTCCTTCAGGGGATCAGTAAAGACATCTCTAACTCTTTAAAGGGCAATACTACAGAATTTCATTATTCAAATAATTATAGCCTGGGATCGTTCAATTTTTGTCCTATTGCTGTAGTTCAAATGATATTTTCTGTACTAAAAAAAAGATTATTTGCCTGAAATGTTTGGAACGTCACTCAAACTCTGTTTGGAGTCAGGCTTGACTGTTACCTTTAAAGGAAAAATAACTTACATCATGCCTGCGTAACCACTAAGTTGTAATGAACCAGAACATGCAATCTAGTTTAATTTTTATTATGATAAGAACTCAGAAATAAAAAAAAAAAAAAAAAAAAAAGCCAATTTGTGCAGCAGAGATAAATAAATGAATGGGGAAAATATAAAGAACTTAGAGAGAGTTTTTCTTTTGTCAAAACAGCAAAAAGAAATAGAAACACAAAACAACTTGCAGCCTAACAAAAAGATAACAAACTAAGAAATCATCTGACCCAAAGGCAACAGAAACATGGGAATTGGTTGAATTGTTTTAATTGATTCTGATTTTTAAAATAATTGATTTTACTCTTGTTTATATTTATTTATTTTTACTCTGTTTTTATACATTTTTTTACTCAATTTATTTGACTTTTAGTAACTTGTATTAACTGTAGATGTTATGTTTCATGCTGTCTATTTTAGCTGTCTGTTCTATATTGACTCTTTTTGCTCATTGCAATCTTGGCAACACACACACACACACACACACACGCACACACAGAGAACATTCAGAGAGGAAGGTGTTTGAGTCAGTGTGTTATGTTGTCACCTTGGTTTTACCCTAAATAATGAAATAAATGAATAAATCAGTGCTTCCTGTTTTTTTTCTGTGGTTTGTAAAAAACAAATCATCATGATGAAAGCAGGAGGCACAGATGGGGAAGGATGAATTGACACACACACACACACACACATGCACTTGCACCAATATGCAAACACTCACATCTACAAATATGAACACACACCTCGACACACAATTTCTCAATCTGACACACACTCATATCAAGGAGGTGTTTTTAACCGGGAGGGGGATGACGGACACATTTCATCAGACAACACACTGTAGTGAACAGCTGGAGCAGCAGACAGCAGCGGATGGAAATGGCAGAGTATGTAAACACACCAGGTCCTGAGGAGAGGAACGCAGCGGAGGAGAGAGAGAAACCGGATTCAGGTCAGAACATCGATTCATTTACAACATCTCTGAACGTCTTCTGCTCTTTACTTCTGGACGCTTGTAATGTCCGTGATCCAGGGGCTGATGTTTATTCTGCTGCTGCTCTCACTGTCTGAACCTTCAGGATGAAAGCAACAGCTGTATCACGCTCATAGGGTAAATGTAAATGTTAAATCACACACTGCAATGTCTATGTTTTTTGTTGTTTTTAGTTGGCAGTCTGTACATTTTTCTCATATTTTTCCAAAAATAGACAAAAAAATACTCCCATGAAAACCTGAGCATTGCTTTTGATTAATGATAACGTTGGGCCTCGTGACTGACTTTTCCACAATTTGCATGCAAAGCTTTTCTGTTGTTTTTGAAATCTGAACGAGTTCATGTTTTT
>OMLF01053348.1:0-10296 GCA_900302615.1 Holocentrus rufus
CCCTGATAAATAATTCATTTATAATTCTGGGGAGAAATGGGAAGGGAAAGGAGGGGACGTAATGTTCATTTTGATTACTTACCTTCCGACTACATAGGTCTGCGTCGGTGAGGATTTGCTATCACAAAAAAGCAGTTTATATTGCAGCGGGGTGTACAAGTAGGCTGCGATTGCAATGCATTCATTTCAAGCTTGATTTTCCTGAGATAGAATATTATGCTGAGCGCTTGCATGAAATAAAGGCTGAGAATATTTGAAAGGCTCATGAGATGGAGATGAAGGAATTGAATAATTCTCCACCACTGAACTGCTGCCCTTCCTGTCCTCCTTCACCTTTTGCTTCCTAAAACAAAAAAAAAAAATCCCATTCTCTTTCTTCTTCCTCCCTCTTTTCTCTCTCTTTTACATGCACACACACCTCATCACGCACAAAGCAGATACACACCACTTGGCCAAACAGGAAAAAAAAAAAAAAAAAAAAAAAAAAAAAAAAAAACAGAGCTCAAGGCTGTGGATGCAGCAGTGTGAAAATGTGGATTTAAGCAGCAGGAGGAGATGGCTGGCCTGGATCTGGATAAACAGGCCCGATCCAGCCGACACAACAGCTGGCCAGGAGCTGCGGGGACTCCAAGCAACGCATGGGATAAGTGTTAGGCCCTTGCGCACACGGACACACACACAAATGCGAGAACGCACAGTAACAAGCACACACATGCTCAAGCGCAAACAGTGGTTGGCTCTCCCTCTCTCCTTCTCCCTGATTTTGCTTTCTGTGGGAATCTATAGGAGGCACGGCAGAGCTCAGCAGCAGTCCAGTCTCCTGTGTGTGTGTGTGTGTGTGTGTGTGTGTGTGCGTGCGTACGGCGCATGCACGCCCGCATAATCGTGTACTTCTATCCTTGTGCGAACCAGCTTTGATTTTTAGACCTTAGACATTTTTGTGCGGTGAGGTCATTGTGGCTCACTTCTTCAGGTGGCTAGTTTAAAGCTGCTAGGAAGGAACTTTCATTTTGTGTTGATTTTAGCAGCTCCTGTGGACAAAAAGCGGCAGTGTTTCCCAGGAATGATGACCGCATTTCCCATTTCCCGCCTCACGTCAAAAAGATTTTTGCTAGTGTGTGGATTTGTTTTGGAAGAGAGTGAAAGGAAAACACAGCTGTCTGCAGGATGCACAGTGATGAGGTCATGTATCTATGAGGCTATGTAAAGCTAATATGATCTGAAATCTGACGATGGCGAAATATACACCTTGGTTACATGTAAGGCTGCATTCACCACCAAATCTGGCAATGCAGCACATTCCTGCAGGGTTGTGGGGAGATGTTAATTTGTGGTTTGGAACGTAATCACCGTGAAAATAACCTTTTATTTATCTAAATCAACCGCTTTCTTCTCTCTCTTTTTCTCTTGCTGTTTTTACAATGAGTCGGGAAGCCAACCACAAGTCTAATTTAACTTAACGTTATCAACCCCTCGTCCTAGTTGGACGAGGGGAGGACAAATGCTTGTAGTTGCTTTAAGATTAGTACTTGGGTTTAGGGTTAATATTAGAGTTAGGATTAGATTTAGGGTTAAGGAGCAAGTGTATTCCGCTTTAATAAAATAAACATCTGTGTGTGTGTGTGTGTGTGTGCAGATGACTGTGGGTCTAAATGCATTTCCGTGCATCACGCTAATCCCTTTTGACCCCACTTCTCTAATAAGAAGCAGCGCTCTCTAACAACACCTTTCAATGAGACAAGGGTGAACCTCAATACAAAGTAAAGGCTCCACAGTGTATGCATTCTGGTTATTGTTGATGCTATCTAAAGCTCCCATTGGTCCTTTAAGATGCGTGGCAAATTTCGCCTTCTGCAAACGCGCTAATGAAACAAAGGTCTCGGCCTCTCAGCAATCGCGGCGCCTGTAATTTATTCACAGTGGGTTTTTAAGCGCTGTTTGTTTTGATCAGCTGTTAATGCATTATTCACCCTCTCCCGCATGCAGCTGATTGAGCCCATTTCAATATGTTGCCAAGGTTAGATCATTCATTAAGCATGCACTGCATAAATCAATAGCCAAATTGGGCCTTTCTGACACGACCACCCTCAGTGAATATGGAATGATGAATGGATTTCCGTCAGTAAAGAGCATGGTGTCACCACAAACGTCTGTCAAAATCCCTTTGATGAACATGTCTCATTAAGAGTTATGACTGTATTTGTATGTAGCATTCTGTCTTACGTCCAGCTCAGCCATTAAGCTGTTAATCGAGATGTTGGCATGCCATAGGTCATAAAATGAAGCGCTCAATCAATGAGTCAAGTTCAAGTTGAAATGTAATATTAAGTACTATGGCAGAGGATTATGAAGATGCAAAAAAGAATAAGATTAGATTATAGTAATACAAAGCATATGAATTGTAACAGCATCATTATATTTGTTTGTACAAACAGCACCAGACAGCTTTTAACCAATGAGGTCACAGCCCCAGGAGCAGCCTGGAAGACCAGAGAAGAAAGAAAAGTAAAACATTAGCCACAAAATAAATTATGAAATTCATCATTCCCTTATGAAACTAAGGGAATAATGATGTGTCATTGCTCTGTTTCTGTATCTCCAAATCTTTCAATTCATCAATCATTGAAAAGGGGGTGCTAATTGTCTGCCCATCATGAACAATATATCGGAGGCTGCTGATTGGATTTTGAAAAAACTTGGATTTTGAAAAGAAATCAATTGCACTGGATGACTAAAAGGGGGCACCACAACTTTTTATTGTCAGTGTGTCATGCAAAATATCTTTTAATATCAATGACTTCCTCCTCTTTCCCTGTTGCGTACAATCGAAAAACACGAGACAACATATTTTCTACTTATTGTCTCACTGCATGTTTGCATCATTTGTGGGGAATCATGACATATTTACTGTTTCCAGATGCAAATCCAATAAATTAGGAATACGTGATGGAAAATATGATGTGATAAACAATACATTTCCCTGCTGCTCAATGACACTGGCTTGACATCTGTCTGTTCAGTCAAACCGTCTGGATCCAAGGATTGCACTGCAGTGTTAACCTTAGTTAATAATACTGGATGGATAACCAGCAAAGGGCCATGAAAACCAGTATAAATAAATCTTGTTCATTATGCAGTGTTCAAGTTTCTAACATATATTAATCACCACAGGTAATGCAGAGGATAATACAGAAATAATAATGTTGGAGGAAGCTTGCTTAGACTGCCAGTCAAACGATGCCACAGAATTGGTCATATGTAGTGCTGGAGTGAGCTTCACAGGTTGAAGTCAAAGCACCAAGTATGGATAGAGAGAAGATAGAGAGATGTGAGATCTGTTCAAAATAAGTAAAAAAACATGATTAATGACATGTGCCCTGAAGTGTGCAGTGTGTTTAAATTCCATGTGGGTCTATACTTAGTGTTATCATATGTGTATGAAATGAATAAACATGGGCATGAACCACTAGAGAGACACGTTACCTAAGAGCACCGAGAAGCAAAGCAAGTCAAGTTTCCCATTCCTCTGGGACAGCGCCGACTGTGATAGTCCAGCTGTGTTTACTAGAGAGCCTTATGTTATCTCAATACTGATTGTGATTAGGCATGAAGTGCAGGGTAAACTGACCTAAATGTGCATTTTGTAAATCCATAGTACATATGGGAGAAAGTAATAGTATCCAAATGGTGTAAGGGCTGTGACAATATCGTCTGTTTAATTTATTTTAAAGGAATACTCAAACATTTTGGGCAAAATGCCCTTTTCTGACTTACCCAGACTGAGACAAGATGTTCGATACCATTTTCACCTCAGTACATCCACTGGTTCGATTCCTACAGGTAGCAGTATGTGTTACATTAGCATAAAGGCTTGAAGTCTGTAGGGGTGATTAGCCTAGCTCTGTCAAAGTGAAAAAATAACCCTCAAATTTCCAAGACACAAGATACATTGTGTAAAAAGAAACAGCTTTGGAGTTGCTGTAAGGTTTATTTTTTCACTTTGATGGAACTAGGCTAATGACTCCTGTAGACTTCAAGTCTTAAAGCTAAGCTAACATGAATTAATAACCACAGGAACTGAACCAGTGGACGTACAGAGGTGAAAATGGTATTGAACATCTGATCTCAGTTTGGGTATGTTGGAAAAAGGGTATTCCTTTGAAGAGCAAGAAGTAGGGTAAGAGCTACCAACAGCCAATACATGCTCAGAGCAGGTAAGCTGACATTGCGAACTTGGGATAACTGAACAGGAATAAAGCTGTGAAAGTAAAAAGGATCCTGATTTGTGCTGGAAAGTAATCCAACAGATTTCCTCCAAATTCGACATTGAAACAGTGTTAAATGTATTGTCAAGGAGGCTGACAGTCTTATCAGTGATAGTCTAATTTGGTTACATTATTATTATAGTGATGTCTAAAACTAATGCGATGATGATATATTGAAGTTTTAAATACTACATGTAGCACCTGGAGGGAGAAAAACATTAATTAATTGATTTGTGTTCATACTGGTGGTTGTTTGCCCTATGGCAATCAGTGAATGGAAGTCATAGTTTACTCTGAACCACATCAGCTGTGACTCAGCAAACTGAGACGCAAGTTTGAATCGGGCTCATGAGCACATATCATCCCCTCTGGCTCTCATCTCTTCCATCAGAATCCATTATATACTGTCCAATAAACTGGAAATATTATTAAAGTAACTCAGACTGATGTAGTGGTAATTTGCTGGAACTCATACGAGGGTTCCCTTGACTTGAACACCAATCAGTTATACAATCTGAATATACAAGTCTTATACAAGTCTTATACAAGCCCTTCTAAACAGGGCTGGCTTGAAACAACAGAAACAAAACCTAAAGATGCAGATATCAAACCACACACAAATAAATAAAAAAAATAAAATAAAAATAAAAATAAAAAAATCCCTAATCAAAATTTGCTTTTAAGTTGTACTGTTATTGTTAACTTGCCTAATCTTACCCTCAAAAGGTTCAGGCAAAAATAAAAATGTCATCACTGTTACATGAAAAAATAGGCCCTCCAACAATCCCATCTCTCAAAAAAAGTAAGAAAGACATCCTTGATGATGTTTTTGATATTATCCAGTGGGATTTCAAAAGGTTTTTCAATGCTTCAGCTGAAAGCAAAAAATACCAAAACTTCTTCAGTTTGGGAAGAGGCTTTCATAATTTTTTCATTATTGGAACACCATCAAAACCGTGGGCATGCAACTCCTTAAGCATTTCAAAAATATACAATTACTGCAACAATGTCATTTTGCCATCCCACTTACCCCGCTTTGACATTTATCTATTTGTTCAGTGATTTATTTGCTTTTTGAGAGGCAACTGAGCATCTCTTTCCCCTATAATTATAGCTGCCTTTGGCATTAAAACAGTATTGCAATAATTGTACTTGACAACATGGCAGCTGTGCTCAACTACGCACTGATAACATGTTGCTAATGCCACTCAGAAGATTTAAATCTGCTCTGGCCCTTTCATTTACTACTTGACAAGACACTTTCCACTGCCAGTAATATCTGGTTGGTGGTGCTTTACAATCTCTTTATGTACTGGAATTACCCTTCTCTGACAATAAATCAGTTTTATGTCACCCTATAACAATAAAACACAGCAGTTATCACTCTTTCAAGCTTTATTTTGATTTGCGTGATGTTATGGCGCTGAGCTAAATCATATTTGCGTGGCTTCGGCAGCATGCTAGGAAACAATGTGATCTCCACATACTGTCTGTCAGTTTATATCATTGATGGGAGCTTCTCATGTTGCTGAACTTCAGTGTCTCCATGGAAACTATATTATATGTTTCTCTGGCAGACACACAACCTGTCCTTCATAGCCAACCATGCTGAAAAATGTGCTTCCATCCAGTAACAGGAGTGGTTTATCAACCACAGTCATCGCAGCTGAGCAGACTCTCATCTGTTGATCTTTATTGTGAGGACTGTTGCGCCTAGTTGGGTTTTTCTTTTATCATAGCCTGTGTACACAAGTCAACTATTGCTGTCTTCGTACACTGCAAGGCAAACAGAGGAATAAAACAACTTTGCGCCGCGGAGGCTTGGCATTCATCAGCCTCACCTTGGATATTGCCATGAAATGATTCAGAGCGAGTGATCCCGCGCTCACAGCCCTCAGATTGGGTTTCATCTTTCATGCATGATCAGCTCATAAACCTAAATCAGGGGCAATGAAGCTGAAATGAGGGATTGAGGCAGGGGTTACGCGAGAGGCAGGGGGAGAGCGGTTCTAAAACGCGACACCATGAATCTCTCCAATGCCCTCTCTTCTATCCATGGCATGCTTTATTTGGGAAAATAAGAGGTATACACAATCCCTGAGAAAAAAATATGGAAGTCCATGCGTCTCATTCATCATACAGTGCTCCAGTTTTCACAAGCTCACCCATTTTTATCAATCACTCCGCCTGTGGAATGTGTTGCCGAGCAAACAAACCATCACTGCTTTACAATCCGCACTGCAAGAGTCTTGAAAGAAGTTTTGGGAGGTGTGATGAAAGTTTCCGATGATGATTCAATGGAGAGCGTGTGGTGTGAAATAGGAAGGGAATATACCTCAGGTGCACAGGAAAAGGCTCAGGAAGATGAAATCTTGTCACCTTTTGTTATGAGCACCTGTCTGCATAAATATCTGGACATTGAGTGAAAGCTGACATATTGACATAAAACTAACTAGGCCGTCTTGAAAGGCCGTCTTGCGGTTATTGTACTCCAGATGGGGCGATTGTGGCGAGTTAATAATTCATCTCCAAGGGTAGAACTGCGTATCCGAGGTCGTTAACGAGATCATTTGAAGACAAATGAGAAATGGACAGGATTTGGACATAATAACCCTAATATCCCTGATTATAGGGAGTACTATTTCCCCCTTTGGGACCCCCCAAATGATTTGAATTCATACGTTATTAATCAGTCTGGGGCAAAGACTCATGCCGTGAAATGTTCAAACAGCTCCTATTAATCAAGAGCTATTATAACCCGGACAACCTCCCACCTGCTTCAGCACACCTTACATTTCCCCTCCTTTAAACTTTCATGACCTGATGTTTTGTAGCCGTCTGAATGACCCAGTTTGCCTTGTGTTGTTTGGTCAGCTTTGGGTCAGTGTGTGTGTTTGTAAGAAATCCCACGACACTAGGCACAGTTCACACAGCCTCCCGAGAGTAAAGCACTTTCAAGGTACCTAATCCAAAATTTCCAGACTTCCAAAGCCTTTGTCATCTAATCAAAATTGTTACTTAAAGCAACTGTCAAAAATGAAAATTACAGAATTCCTTTATACCCACAGCAATCAATTTATATTGTCACTTTGTTTATTTTTTTTATTGGCTGTTCATATTAACTTTGATTGTAGTTTTGATCATGATTATTTAATGCTGGCTAATTTCCGGTACAGGATCGTTTCACATATTAAAAGACTGTGTAGTTGAAACACCAGATTATGTTGAAAATCAAGCATTTTTCAAGGAGTATATTTGAATTCAAGCACATTCCTAATCTTGCAAATGTAACGGTTAAAATTTTAAAAATTCCAAATTTTCAAGACTTTGTTTGAACCCTGAGTAGGTTTAGTTTGTGCATTTGTACCTGTGTCTCATACAGTATGCATCTGGAATACAAGATAAAGGATTATGTCTCTCTTTATGGATAGAGAGTTCAGCATTCATGCATGCAGTGTTGTTGGCTTTGAAGCTACAATACGCAACTTTTCTCCTTCAGACGGGAAGCGTATTGCTCATCCCTCTCCCCAAACCCTCAGTTGGTCAAATTCCCGCCCCAACACTTGTCACTCATCTTGATGAGCTGTCATCTAGCCTCAGGCTGAGGTAGCATCATCCATAAAGCTTCTACAGGTGTTGAAGACGGCAAGCACAGCCCACAGTCATGTTGATATTCTCTCTTTCTTTCTTTTGGCTTTCCTCCATTGCTGTTGATCCTACTATGGCTTCTCTGCTCTGCGTGGCCTCACTTTGATAGCCACAGGCGGCTCACCACAGGCCACAATCACATGACACCCTCACAGAAAATGGTACACTATCCCCAACATCATTGAAAACTCAATGGGGATTTAAATACATGGGGTCAGAGTCAGGACAGGCTAATAAAGTATAATGCAAAAAAGCTGAATATTTAAACTTAAAGCAAATTCTGATGAGACAAACCCATGTCTGCTGTTATCTTGGAGGCATCCAATAACCCCCTTCATTCTCTCTGAGAGGATAGTGTACACCTCCACTGAAATCAAAATTCATAAGCATTCTGCCGTTGTGCCGGCTCTCTACTCAGCACAACAGTCCTGCTGCTGGATATATTCTCCAGACGGCGAGATCAAGGTTTTAGTGTCCTTTCCCTAGGGAGAAACCAGGCCTTGTTATGCTTGTTATGCTACAGAGGAGGCGAAAGAACCTCTGGATCCCCTGAATCTGAATCACATGTTCGACAGTGTGGCTGTGAAGTGAGCTGCTCTCTCTACCTGAGTGGCGGTGGGGCGGGGGGGGAGAGGTTGGACTGGAGATTGTCAGAGCCAGGCAGCATGAAGAGCAGCCTGGCAGCCTGATCGGTGTTTCCTGCAAACACAAACAACTTGGGAGCATTCAAATTTCAACCAAAGCTATGGGACTCCTTCCCCAGGATCAGAACACTGACTTATTTTAGGTATTTTAAAGGCATCTGCCTTGAATTATTGGTTACAATTTAATCCCAGCCTATTTTAAGTAATAATTGGTGACGTGAATTAAATGTCTTTGGTCATTTGGTAACAGTAGTGCACCAACCTATAGCCAATTCATGAAACTTATATAAGTTATATATAAAGGTAAAAACTGAAAAAATAAAATAACAACAATAGCACCACAAACCAAATAGCAGATAAAATCATGACACAGTAAATAAACAATAAAATCAATGAAACAAAGCCAGATAAAGCAAAGCTATGACATGAATATAGAATGAAATAAAAGAGGAATTATAAAGAATCTAGTTTATAAAAGTGTTATAAAAGTGCATTTAGGTATTGATTTAATGGATAATATTAAATCTGCAAGTCTAATTTCCTCAGGCAGGACATTCCATAGTCTAAGCCCAAACACCATTACTCTTTAACCTGGAGCTGTCAGCGGCCAGGAGAGCTCTTCCTGAGAATCTCAGGGATTTGTCTCACGCAGAAGTAAAAGATCAGAAATGGGGGGCCAAAGCATGCTGCACTTTCAATGTGAGAGGTAAAATCTTCAGTCAATTCTTCTGGTAGCTAGGGAACAGATGCGATGATTGTGCTAGGGTTCTAAAAGCTGCTAAACAGCAACATTTTGCACTGATTTTTTGCTGTTACTGGAACACAGACGGTTGTGATAATCTAACCAAGAAGGGGAAAAAAGTAGTATTCCATTATCTATTTAAATATTTATTCATTGTAGATAGCTATTTATTTATTAATTTACGTATTTATTTACTTATTTCCAATATTGGTAATGGATAAACATGGATGGATAGCATGGTCAAAGGTCACTTTAATGTTGGTGATCTTTCTCAACTGTAAAAGACAAATAAATAAATAAATACAAATTTAAAGCTTAACTAAACCTCAAACCCAAAATCTGTGTGAAGCCTGACCTCTGAGAGAGAGAGACAGAAACAGAGAGAGAGAGAGAGAGAGAGAGAGAGAGAGAGAGAGAGAGAGAAGCCGGTGCGCATCTAAGTAAATGGACACACGCAAAGCACAAGTGTCCTATGTCGGTCATCAGTCATAAACAACCAAACTTAGAGAAGTTGCCAACAAATCTGTATACGCAGTTGAAACTGGGCCGCTTAAAAGCATACAGAGCGATACTAAATGGACGAAGTTACTGCAGCTGAGAGACAAAACACGTGACTGCATGGCAGCAACCCAACACAATGCACTCTGATAACCAAGTGTTATGCGCGGCAGCAGCTAAAAAAAATACTTATTCTTACCATATATCCCAGTCAAGAGTCCGGTCCATATAACAGTCCAAATTAAGTTTTTCATCTCTGAGCGTTGTGCAGACAAATTTGACCTTAAATCAGGCCCAATAGGAGGCAGTACAGTACTTTTTTGTTCTGCATATTGATAAATAAATTAATAAACAGCTTACCAGCTGACATAAAAATACACATGCTTTACTCAAACATCAGACAGTTTTTAACAGTTAGTCCCGCTGATTTCCTGTAAATGCTAAGAGAAATGACAGTTTGAGTTTGTTAAAATGATATGTAATTTTTTTTTTTTTCCTG
>OMLF01053353.1:8726-19406 GCA_900302615.1 Holocentrus rufus
AGCCTCATCAGTCTCAATGTGTTCTCCCTCTCTGGAGTCACTGCTACAGACAAACAGACAGTTAGACCTCTCCATAGAGATGCACTTAAGCAACACAAGAGAAAGGGGGGCTGTAATACATCACATATGCATTCAATTTTATACAGTACAGTACACTGTGCACACTTGTTATACAGTCTTCTGTAACTAGCCCTGTCACTGCACCCTTCACCCCCTATCTCTACTGACCTCCTTGCTCACCCCGGTTGCTGTTATCCAATAAATAAATAAATAAATCACAGAATGCATGTTATTGTTGATACAATTGCTCGGAAAAAGCGCATTTTGCCCAAAACACTGGAGTATTCCTTTCAAATTATATGGGGGGATGCTTCAGGAAACCTTTCTATAGGAGTTTACTGGAGGAACCTTTGACAACCTTTAAGCTCGTGCAGGAACTTCTGACTACCTCAGTGCTCTAGGTCAGCCACAAAATCACCAGTCCATCCTAGATAAGGCCGACCGCTTGGCTTACCTTCCAGAAGAGCCAGAAGAAGTCTTTCGCTCTCTCTGAGTGAATTCTGCAGCTAGTATCCTCCTCCTGTAACTGTAAATACAAAAAGTTAACAGATCAAATTATACAGAGATAAAAGCAACAAAACAGAGGCAGAGTGAAGGTTATTACCGATGCATGTCTCTTTGTATCTTGTCTCTCATCAACTCATCATTCTCCACCTGGCTGCCCCAGTCCGTCTGTCTGCCACAACGAGATACTGGGCCTTCGCTCTCTGGAGTGGTGAAACTACAGCACAAACATAAAGGTTACATAGAGCACAATCATGCATGTTTGGGCACTACCATTTTTTATGATATTGTTTCCATATTTTACCAGGATATTCAAGCTTTAGCATTGTATTGCAAACAATAATGTCCCAAGGATGAACATTGGTCATAACGCCTTGTTTTGATCATTGTAGGCATGGAATACGTCAGATGGTCCGATGAGAAGTTTCAACAATTACTGGCCTGAGTTGTCGATCTTGCTTGTGGAAGGGTTGTTTACTATAACTAACCCTCTCTGGTTAGCCAGCTTGCAAGCTGATTCACTGAGGCTGTACTGTCAATCTGAAAGCTCTCTCATTCAATGTGCTAAATTGGCTGGGAAGCCGCTGACTAGGACCGACAAGGGCCGACAGTGTGAGACACAACACAAAGGTTACAAGCAATTTTCACCTGCAGAAGTTTCTATGACTTCTGATGGCTGACCATCGGCCTGGTGTGTCAGGGGCTTAAAGGCCGGGCAGCCTTTTGTGCTTGTTTTCTTTATGTCTTTCTTTGCCTCCTTCTTCTGACTAAAATGGCTCCCCATGAATGAAAATGCACAAAACTGTGAAAGGTTTGTAAGGTGTATTCTCTTACTTGGCATGCCTGCCATCAGGCTGTCTGTAGCTGCTGTCAGTGTGTTGGTGGGTTCTCCCATTAGTAGCGTCTGTTTCTCTCTTGTCCCTCAGGCTACCGTCTACTCCTCTCTTTCTGCAGTGGGACCACTGAGATGGGCCTTGGCTCCTACACAGGGAAGGCATGAATACCACAGAGCAACAAACACATCATACACAAAGAAAAAAAGATAACAAATGGTCTAAAAGTATTGAACTACAACTATTTTAAATGGCCTCCATTTGTGCAGTTCCTTCTTATTGTAGGAGAAAAATAGATTTTTTTTTGCAACATCATATTCTATTTTAAACAGTTTCAATTTCTCAAACATTGCAGACTTAGGTCTAGAGATGCACCAATAGTAGTTTTTTTCCCACTTTCACTACCAATACTTTTAGTGTTTCCCAATACCGGGCTGATACTGAAACATCAGTTTATTTTTTTTAACACAATAGCAAAAAAGAACACAAACCTTTCATATGGAAACATTCTGTTTGAGATTATCATGCATGGAAAAATTGAGCAATGTAAAGGAGAACGCGATGTATTTGTGCTGGAAAACGAAGAAAATTGTAGAAAATTTGCCTGTGTCTGACGCTACATGCATTTGCTGCATCCATGTCATGTCATCCATGTCACTGAAATAATGTTAAATTATTTACCTTGAATAGACCCTCAATATGTATTTCTAAAATGCCATATATCAGATCGGAGGTCTGGGATCTTAATGCTTTCAGACAGATAATAACCTTTATTTGCAGAACACTTACTACACACAGTAACAAAGTGCTTTGCTACAAAGGGAATTCAAAGAGTGAAAGATGAAAAGAAAAAGCGCTTCAGATTATCTTCAGGTAGGAGATATTATGGTATCAGTGTATGAATGTGCCACGCGTCATTGTAATTGGCGTCGCTTTAAAATGGGGGCTGAGTGGACAAAGATGTCTCATTTTGTTAAATAGCTGTTTCCTGGATTCCTCTCTCCTCGCGTCTCCTCCTCAGCTCGTTTCTCCCGTGTGAGGGACTAAAGACTCGACGAGAGGAGGCGAGTGGAGGAATCCAGGAGGCAAGATAAGCTTATGAAAAGCACCAAATGAATTGAGACCCTTAATGATCTAGAACAGCGGTCCCCAACCTTTTTTGCACCACGGACCGATTTAATGTAAGGCATTATTTTCACGGACTGGCCTTCAAAGTGTGGCGGGTAAATACAGCAGAAATAAAATGACACGACCGGAATAAAAAACAAATGTTACGTGCATGAAAAATACAACTCATCATAACGCCTTTTCCCCTTTGTAAAGAAGCTTTTCAAAGACGTTTGTTTTTTTACTCATTTTCACTCTTTTTTTTTTTTTTTTTAGTTTGCGGGCTTTTTTTAAGGTAACGTATCACGTGACCGAGACAAGCGTCTTGACGTCAAGAGGCACAGACGGTCGTTTTTTCAAAATAAAACATCTCTCAGACCATAACAATCAATACAACGGAAATGATATAAATTATTTATTCTTTCTCTGCGGCCCGGTAACAAATGACACAAGGACCGGTACCGGGCCGCGGCCCGGTGGTTGGGGACCACTGATCTAGAACACAGATCGGTTTCCGGGTCATGAGCCGGTGGAGACAAGGGGGTATAAAATATGCAATTGGGAAGCACCCAGGATGTCCAGACATTGCAATATAGCAAAATGTGAACGAATGCAACAAATAAAATTATGAGGGCAGTCAGCATCACGAATGTTAACGAAGTCAGTTTGTGCACGGGACGCGAAGTTAGTTTATGCTCGTGTCGTTAGCTAACTTACAGTTAGGTAAGCTCCCTGTTAATCACTATGTCTTCTCCTGAAGTTCACAGTTCACAAACCGCTGTATAATGTTTTGGATACATCTATCAATATGAATGATAAATCACAGAAGGGACCATGATATGCCCTAGTTTCTGTAGTTTATGAAGCTACCGCTTTAGTTGACTAGGCTAGCGCCGTTTACATTATGGCGCCAGATAATGTTAACGTTACAGTCACGTCTGACTCTGCTAAAATATTTAGTGGTAACTTACACCAGAAATGATCACTCAGATATTACAGATATTACAGATATTACAGATGTTACAGCTTCCAAAACGATACATCTTAAATCGTATTTCGAGGGGGCAGGCTTTGTCCACCTAAGGTTAATGGATTTGGCAATTTGGCATTGCAAGGCAGTGAAACTGTCAAACTCACCGATTTTCGTGCGTGCTGTGATCAGCAATGCGACATCTGGTTCTGGTCCAGCCAGACATTTCTCCACTGACTAAGCTTTATGCGCTGCGGACCGGTAGTGTAAATCTGTATCTGTTCACCGGGTAGTTGGTGGCTAGCTCTTGTATCTTCTCCTCACACCCGCCAACAGTAAGAAACCGCGCCGTTCCGTCACCACTGAACCATCAACAACCGTCATGTGATCGGAAAAGGCTAGCTCGTCACTATAGATATGTTAATGAAAAACTAGATAAGGGATATGGCCACCCATTCATTCGGATGGAATCATGTTCAGTGGCGTTTACGACCGTTTTTCATTAATATATCTATGGTCGTGAGTGTCACGGATCGGGTAGTCTCTCTTTCAATTATTCCTTATTCCCTAAAATATGGAATTTTTTTTTCACTTGACTTGCAATACCACGGTTGGCCGCTGTGTTCAATTGGCCGGAGAGACAGAGAGATTCCTTGGGGCCTGGATCAAGCCCATGGTTCAAAGCTAATTTAGTATATATCCCGGTCCTGTTGGTGGCAGTAATGCGCCAGCTGCTACAAAATGGAGTAGGGGAAAGAGAAGAAGAAGAACAAGAACAACAAGAGGAAAAAGAACAAGAAGAAGAAGAACAGGAAGTCAGAGTGATCAGGATCCGTCATCAAATTCCCCATTTCTAAGTTGTAGTAGCTGGGGTCAACAAGATTTTGTAGGGATATGTGCTTTGTAGGGAGCACATATACACTGTTTATCCGTGGAATATGTTCATTCACTGGGACTAGTGTTGATGTCCGAAGTTTTTTGTTTCCATGCAGCAGATGACGGTTGCCTGGCTATGTGTTCAGCATCGCTGTTGGACTGCTTCTGAACAGCACCACTCACGTTTCTTTATTTACTGAGCCGTTGGGATATAAAGAGACGGGTAGGTTAACATTTTTTGCAGCCAACAGTACGTCTGCTCTTTTGCTGCTGAAATGGTTTGAGTTTTGTCTGCATGCTGGTATGGTTCCTGTTTGAGGGAAGACAACCCCGTTTTGCATTGTCTAAATTAACGTTAGCTGCTACTGTGCTAACCAGGTAGCTAACATGTGAAAGATAATCATGAACTTTTGACAACGTCATAACCATAGACTGTATATAAAGATGGACGACGTGTCTCCACTTCCTCCCACTGTATAAAAGTGAAGCCAAAATATCGCGTTTACGAGCGCTGCCACCTTGCCCTGGTGACGTCACTGGTGACATCATTTGGAGCCAGAGTCTGCGCAGTAGAGATCGGGGAATACGAAGGTCCCGCCCACATCTCCCGACTGAATCGCGAGCACACGCCCCCTTACGTTTTGAGCTAGCCTAGCAGCTCCGATCTTAACCGTCATTGCTGCTAGTTGTACTACGACTAAAGGCTTGTTGATAAGATAGATGCAACAACTAAAAGTCAAGGTTATGGAAAGTTAGCGTTCATGTCCTGTCATGTCATGGGCTGCATGGCTCAGGAGGTAGAGCGGTCGCCTAGGAACTGGTAGGTTCCTGGTTCGGTCCCCGGCTCCTCCAGAGACCGTGTCGAAGTGTCCTTGGGCAAGACACTGAACCCCTAGTTGCTCCTGATGAGCTGGTTGGCGCCTTGCATGGCACCCTCCGCCATCAGTGTGTGAATGTGTGTGTGAATGGGTGAATGTGAAGTGGACATGTATTGCGCTTTGGATAAAAGCGCTATATAAATGCAGTCCATTTGCCATTTGCCATGTCCTCTCTACATTCCCACATACACTTCCGAGCAGAAGTCCACAGGTGCCAGCTCCGCCACAGCCTCACTCAGAGCAGCTGTCAATCACAGATGTCACATCCCCTTTTTATAGCATCAAATAACTAATGAAAACCAAACTTATCAGAAAAATGAACACTTGAACATGCATCAGCGTGATAAGAACTACCTGAAATTACACGAACCATCTTTGAGAAAAATGTATTTGACGTGCAGTTTGATTTTTTTAGTTTGGCCCATGTCCCATCCGCTAACATAGAGAGGGCGGAGTTTATGACCTATACTGCAGCCAGCCACCAGGGGGCGATCAAGACGTTTTGGCTTCACTTTTGGGGAACTGTCACATCATCCATCTTTATATGCAGTCTATGGTCATAACATGCCAGGAATAAACCAGACTTCTTTACCATTCACCCAATAAACTGCCACAAGATTGAAAAACAAATGTTTGCTAGCTCAAGAGAAATGCTCCACACAAAGCTAACGGATCATCGTCAGATATTTATGGTGGCCGACAAGTACAAATGCGCTGCATATAAGAAAACAGATGGAAAAGGAAACGCTGCAAATACAGAAACGCGCTGCGTAAACAGAAATGTGCTGGAAATAAGAAAACAAATGCAAAAAGAAAACACTGCATATCCACTCATACAACGGAAGTGCTCCAGGCCTCTAAGGGCAGTGCTGAGCTTCTGTCCGAGAGACAGACAACGGACGTATAGACGT
The DNA here is from genome assembly GCA_900302615.1 of Holocentrus rufus. Lineage (NCBI taxonomy): Eukaryota > Metazoa > Chordata > Actinopteri > Holocentriformes > Holocentridae > Holocentrus > Holocentrus rufus. Next base: position 14,866 of record OMLF01053353.1, read on the forward strand.
ACGTTACCCTAACCCATGTAGACGAAACACAAGAACATGATGGCATGTTCCCCCCCAAATCCGATTTTTCTCCCACTAATTTCTTCTTCTCATTCACTCATCTGCTCCACACGTTGATACGACCCGTTGTCTGTCTCTCGGGTGGACGCTGAGACTTAGAAGACTGAGAGGCTGAGACTTTCATCTTTTTGGCAGTTTTGGCCAATTTACAATATAGGTTCCCACATAGCAAAGGTATTTCCAGGAAGTGGCTGGGCTAAAAGTAACACATTTTGGGGTTTGTTGTGGCTCAAAAGCTGACATCCATCGAAAAGTGTGGTCTCATCTTGAAGCAGAGAGTCTGCAGATTAGAGGGTTAGTTTGTTTGTGGAAGTGGGGTTGTTTGAGGTATTTATCCATAGTGTATTACCTACAGTAGATGCCGTAGATAGTAGATGCATTTATTAGACGCTTTTATCCCAAGCAGTGTACACATGAGATTTTAACACAGCACAAGCAAGGTACTCGTCGGAGACAACAACGAAAGTAAAGCCTGGAACATCGTCCACGCAAGGATGCATACACAAATGCAAGAGCTTGACCTACGCAAGCTGTTTGCTTACAGAATACACGCACGGAGCTTGGTGCCCGTAGGTCCAGTCTGAGTTATACATATTTCTTCCTCATGGGGGAAATACCGGTGGTGGTGGGACGTATGATGTACATGATGCTCTGTCACCGCCAAAAAGAGTTGCAAAAATACTGATGATAGCAGTTACTCTGGAATATTTTCTTCAAAATTTGCCTCCGTAGCAACTGTTTTACACATTAGAAGTCAGAATCAGAATACTTTATTGATCCCCGTGGGGAAATTAAGTAAGTAATATCTTCTTCTTTGTTGGTAGTTGCTCTTCCCCAGCAATTTTTATTTAGTGCGCCTACCTGAAACGCGTAGCATTGCAGCAGACGTTTGCGTTGCGTTCCAAATCTTGGGCTGCACATTTTGGTACATAAAGAACGCGAGGAACAATCCTTGCGTCGTCCTCTGCTTTGGCGTATGCGTTCCTTGCGTTGACCATGTTCCAGGCTTAACTAAGAAGGTGATATCACTTCTTATGTTCCTGAGTAAACCAAAGGCAACGGTGAGAGATTATGAAGAGAATCGTGCAGAGTAATTAGTACCGGCATTTTTTTTTTCCAATCTCTTTTTGGCGGTGACAGATTATCATGTATATCATACATTCGACCACCATAGCCCTTCCCTAATATAACATCACCAGTGTTTCCCCTGTGTGGAAAAAATATGTATAACTGAGACTGGACCTAGAAGCGTCCAGCTCCGTGCGTGTATTCTGTAAGCAAACAGCTTGCGTAGGTCAAGCGCTTGAGTTGGCGTATACATTCCTTGAGTAGACCATGTTCCAGGCTTTTGGGCCTTGTTGTGGCGGCAGCACCAGGCTACGCTCCCTGGCAGACCGTAGTGAGCTCTGACTTGTCTTTTATGGTCCATCTCTCTTTTGTCTTATTTTTATTCTCTGTCTCCTCCTGTTTCCTCTTTCCTCCACCACCCCTGTGTTGTCCTTGTGCTTGAGATCAGAATTAAGGTTTATGTAACTGAGCCCCTCAAGCGATCGGCGAAGAGACGAAGTCTGGATAATCCCATCCCCTGACTTGGAAGTGATGGGTCCAAGGAGGAAGGCCACTAAACTCCAGCCTGTAGGAGGGTGCAGTCGAGGGGGGCTGGTCCTGAGACACAATGAGCCCAAAGACTACATCAACGAGCTTTCACATGAAGTCCTCTGCCACATTTTCAGGTAGTTTATCCTCCAACTTCTTTGATACATTCTCAACTACAATTACAATTACAGTTTGCCATTTAGCAGATGCTTTTATCCAAAGCAACGTACACATGAGATTCACTACTAAACTCAACACTACAATCCTCTGTTCTGTTTAATTATAGTCATGATTGTTACAAGAGGTCAAAGGTAATTTCCTTAGCTATATTTAGCTTTTTTTTACATGTTCTGGACAAAACAGGACATATTACACAAATATTATCCATCCAGAACACCAAGATATAATGGAAAGAAAGCCAAATAGCAGAACTGACAAACACAAATGTTGAAAAGTAAATGGGTTTGTTGTGTGTGCATGCGCGTGCTCCTTTGTGCATGCTTGTGTTTAGGTACCTGCCCATGAAGGACATCATGTGTATGGAGTGTCTTTCCAGAAAGCTCCGAGAGGCTGTCACTTTGTACCTGCGAGTGGTTAAAGTGGTGGATCTATGCGCCAGTCGTTGGTGGGAGTATATGCCTTCAGGTAAGGACAGTAACAGCTGTAACTAAGGCTGTATTCACACCTGTGGCTCGTTTGCTTTGTTCCGATTCAGAAGTAAACAAACGCCATGCACAGACCAGCTGTTCTCTCATTGGTCAGAAATCCCGGAAGGATTTCTTCTTCTACTGTTTTGTTTGTTTTGGTTAACGGTTGGCAGTCGGATGCATCACTGTGCCCCTCTATTGGAGGATGAACCACAGTTATGAGTCAGTTGTGTCGGTTGCTGTGTTGGTTATGTTCTCATTGCAAACGAACCGCTACAGGTGTCGAATGGAAGCGAGCCGAGACCACCGTTTCTAGGCGATCTCGGGCCACTTGTTTTATTCAGAGTGCGATTGCCGCATTCACATATGTCCAAATGAACTGATCTTTGGAGAAAAGGATCCAAACTACAGTCCTAACTGCTCATCATGCTATTGCACATATTGGTCCAAAGAATAATCAGGTGTAACTGTGTTATGTTGTCTAGGTTTCACAGACTGCAGCTTTCTGCTGCTTCTGAAGAAGATGCCAGATCTGGAGCAGCTGTATGGCCTCCACCCTCGATACCTAGAGAGAAGACGTGTCCGAGGCTTTGAGGCTTTCAGTATACCTGGAGTACTGGAGGCTCTACAGTCCTGTCCCAATTTACTGGTCAGTGCACTATGTGTTCAGTGTTTCCCCTTTAATGGAATGCTGGAAAAAAGTAAAAAAAAGTTATTAATAGGTGATGTGCACAGTGTATTACATTACCTGCAGGGTCATACGGCAACAAAGACGTAGACGCAGACGATGTAAATTTCTCTGTACTGTGTCCTGTTGGGTAGCTAGTTAACATTAGCTGTATAAAATTAAGCTATGTCATAAAAGAGGGGCCAAGACGAGCCCGATAGAACTCAAAGAGAACTGTCAGAGGTGATGAGGCTCCTAGCCAGGGTGCTGCTGGTACCTCAGATAGCTCTGACACGCCAGTGGCACCTGACTCTGGTCCTGAGGTAGCAACAGGTGCAGAAGAGAGGCAGCCATGTCCCTATGGCCCTGCTTCATGCACGAGGCACGTGTGGCACTAAGCATTGTGCAACGGCGGTAGAATTCTGTTTGGCCAAGTTGAGCTTGAGTTGACTTTGCTTGAGTTTGTCCCTTGTTCATTAATTTAGCTGTTCATTAGCTGTTTCAATAAAAAATATATAGAGATTTTTTTAGTGAGGACACATCCTGAGCCCTCTGTTATTTTTAGGGTGTGGAGACCTCCCATCTGGAACTGGTGGAGGCAATATGGAACTACATGCCCCAAGTCCACATACTGGGAAAATTCCGCAACCGCAACGGGGCATTTCCAATCCCTGCTGAGAACAAACTGACCATCCCCATAACTGCAAAGATACAGACCCTGCATCTTGTGGGTGAGTAGTAGGGTTGGGATGATATGCTTATCTCCCGATTTGATATTATCACGATACTTGGGGGCCAATTCGATATTGAGATTCTAAGTATCGCGATCCTCCTCCTAAGTATTATGATTCGATATTACGATTTATTGCGATTTTTTTTTGACAATGGGAAACTGGGAAAAAGCTGAATCATACACTTCTAGAGACTGTATATTATGATTCATATTTCCGTAATACACACGGGGCCTTCCCCAAGCTTTGCTAAAGCCGAGGAAACCTCCATTTTCATCAGAGATAACACTGACATAAAATTGTTCAGCATTCTTCAACAAGCATGTAGAACTGAAGGTTTTTACGCTCTCGGCTGTTTTACAGTGTGTATTGATTGTATTTACAGGTCACTTTCCTTATCTGCTCTGTTCTTTTGCACATGCACACTTGTAAAAAGCCGGTTGAAAATCGGAGAACGCGTTTACATGGCAGAGAAATCGGGTTACTCCAGGAGAAATCCAGCTCGCGTTCACTGATTTCTCTTAATCCCTGACCCCGATTTCTGAAATCGGCATTCCCGTTTACATGGCGGTTTGATTAATCAGGGAGCCACTGTCTGAGGCGAGTAACCTGATTTCTTAAGTGCATGTAAACACAGTAATGTTGGATAGATGATGATACTTGTCAACTTTGATAACTCCATGACCTTTGCCCCGCACTGCCAATGGGGCACCTGTGTTAGAAATAGTGTACTTATTTACACAATATATGGAGGAAAGCTTCATTACACCAAGACAAAAAGTCATCAGCTGCCCGTTCCCCCCTTTAAGAAGGCTTACAATCACAGCATCACCAGCAAAT
>OMLF01053356.1:11247-31358 GCA_900302615.1 Holocentrus rufus
GAGTGAGACAAGATTTGATACCATTTTCACCTCTGTACGTCCGCTGGATCAGTTCCTATGGGTAACATTTCGTGTTAGCTTAGCTTGAAGTCTACAAGAGTCATTAGCCTAGCCCTGTCAAAGTGAAAAAATAAACCTTACAGCAACTTCAAAGCTGTCTTATTTACACAAGGTATCATGTATTTGAAAATCACGTCTTGAATTAAAAGATAAAAAAAAGAGTCGTTATAGGAGACGTTAGATGGTAGGGATGATAGCAGATTCAGCAGTTTTAGGTCCTATCATTTAACTTTTCCCAAAACGACTCTTGTTTTAATAAAAATTTCAAGACCTATTTCATTACTGCTAAGCTAACACAAAATGGTACCCATAGGAACTGAACTAGTGGATGTAGGTGAAAATGGTATCAAATATCTTGCCTTAGTCTGGCTAAGTCAGTAGCCAGGTTATTTGACCCAAAATGCTGGAGTATTCCTTTAACTTGAAATCTGCTGAAACCCTCTACAAATGGTAGATACAAAGTAACAGTTTAGAATTCTTGAACAAAATTTTGTGTTTTGCTCCTAGAAAGCTGTATATTCATGACGAGAAAAAGGTTTATTTTGATATTTTTATAAATACAGCAAAACATTACTTTTGGCTCAAAAGGTGTAAAGATGGACAACACCTTTAATCTACATCAACCTTTACAAGCGTGTTGTAGATGTTTTGTTCCAAAACAAAGCAATCCCATAGTGTATTAGTTATGATTCAACTAATACAATATGCTTAATAATAGGCTCTTACCTTTAGAATTGTCATCTAACTCGCACAAGTCTCTGTTCTAGGCCCAGTGTGTCATCTGAACCGTCAGATTCCTTGGAAGAAGACACACCAACTCCAAAGGTCATAGCTAGTCAGCCAGAACCCCAAGCAACTTGGACCAGTGAGTCCTCAGTTAATTTATTCTCCTGTTTAAAGGCTGGATCCATATTCATAACTTCCTTTCACTTGCATCATGCTATGCCATGGAGAGATGTCATTTTTGATTTTAAGAATTTTCAAGAAAAACACAGTTATGTCCCTTTTCTTTAATTCTCCCATTTAGATGAGGTGTCAGACTTGGTGGCTAGGATGACACTAGGTCATCTGGAAGCTGAGAGTATGATACTCAGTGCTAATGGTTGCAGAGACAGTAAGGAGATGCAGAGAGTGAAAGGACTCAAGCAATCAGGCACCACCTCATCCTCTTTGTTTGTGCTTCCCTTGGCCAAAGAATTTGCACAGCAAGAGAGGAACGTGGCAGGTGAGAGGGGGAGCTGACGATCACACAGGTTGATTACAGACTGCGACTAAGTGAATACCCAATGATAGCACTTTGGAAAATATCTTTATCATCCAAACAGGGTCACTGACATACAAAATAGGAAGCGGACAACTGTCTGCATGGGCATTAACTTTTATTTTGTATCCTATTGTTTTAGTGAAAATCTATATTTATATTTTCTAGTACTTTTATTAGTCATCATCATAATGCTAGTTAATGCTCTAAAAATATTGAATCAGTTGTGACAGTACTTGCCTATTGAAAAAGGTGTCCCACAAGGTTTCATTCTGAGTCTAGTTTTCTTAATTTTTATAGTCATTCAATACACTTAGGAATGCTTCCCAGATCATGCTGTTGCTGAAAGAAAAAATCTGTTGCTCAAAAGCCCTAGTTTACATGCGGTTGGTGATCAGATTTCCTGCTCAACACCCAATGTACATTTGACTATCACCTTCGGGGGATCAATAAAGTTCTACCTTACCTTACCTTACCTTACCTTACCTTACCTTACCTTACGCGGAGCCACTGGAATGCATTGGACAGCCGGCTTCTTGTAGTGGCAACTTTCCTGAACTTTGCTGCTCCAGGTGGGGCAGCACAAGTAGCAGAATTCTTTTTTTACTACCCTATAGTCGAACAAGGCTGTGGACGATGTATTTTCATTTTCATTATATTTTCATCAGTGGTAACATTGACACAAAATTATTAAAAAGCATTCCTCAATGAGCATGTAGTGTCTTATTGTCTGTAAAAGACAGATTCCGTGCATGGATTAAACCCTCTCCACGAAAAACATTCCATCATGCCTTAAAACGGCTTAGATGTAACTCTTCACCTTTGCCTTCATTTAGTATGCATGGATCTATGAATATGCAAATAGTCCCTGCCTCTATTCAAATCTCCACCAAATGTGCACTGGCTCACCTTCGACTCTGCCCACACAAACCTCTGGGTTGACTATGTTATCAATTAGCTGTGTGTTGCTAATGTTAGCGAGATAAACCTCGGCCCTGATCACCAGCTCGGATGACAGTCAACCTTACCTACCTTGTAACTAAACACCCAGATGCTCCGTTAGGAAGAAATGAGGGCAACTTCAGTGTCTTTCAAGAATAAAGGTTTTGTTTTTATACTGATTTGAATTGAATCCATCATCCATCTCTTTGCCTTTCACTCTTACTTCAGAATATGAGACTGTCCAGAAGAACTACGAGGAAATCACAAATCCTGTCATTCTTACACAAGACCAACTTCCACTCACCAAAAGCATGTAGGTACTATGGCTTTCACAGCTACTGAATTTAAGTAGTCATCGATTACTCCCAAAAAGTAATTACTTTAGGGGATGGGGGTTCAGGCTTTACCCCTGTCTGAGTTGATGTTCAAAATGGATTTGGTGGCATCTAGGAGGCAGAATGCAAATAAATGGCAGTGCCCCATAATAATTTAGTTGACATTTTACAAAGTTATTTGGATTGCGGAACGTTATATCATAACTTACACATAAGATAATTACAAAGGCTTGTTACCTGTGTAGGAGAAAACACACAACTTCTACGTCACTCTGAAAACCTTAGGCCATTTTCAGTGATTTCTATGACATAAAAGCTGCAGTGATTTTTATTCTCTCTGCCAGGAGATCATGCATTTGGTCCCTCTGTCCGTGGTTAATCTTGCAAACTACTGGGTCAGTCAGCTTCATTTTTTTAACTACTGGACCTATCAGCTTAATAGGCATTTTTTTATCCTATGGAGCAGCGCTACTCAGCTGGCGGCCCGTGGGCCACATCCAGCCCACCTAAGCTTCTCATCTGGCCCGCAGAATAATAATGAATTCAGAAAATGTGAGGAGGGAAAAAAACAGTAGTTAAGATATCTAGCATTTTTCTTCGTATAGTGAAGCAACCCCAAAACTGCTTAAGATAGAAACAATTTTATTAGGAGTGATTACTGACCCTAAATCTGTGTGTGACACAGGTGTTCTAAAGATGTTATTAATCCATCTGCCAGCTTATTGTTAGTGAATCACCGCCACAACCCGAGTCAGGCTTTCTCACTCATAAAGCCGTGCTGCTTCACTGGTTGTGTACTGAATAGCAGCAGCCTAGGGCAGGTGAAACTGAAATTAATTTCCGTCTTTTACAACTCAATACGGCTTGTGTTATATCTTCATGCAAGAATGGGGACAAATTCATAGCTCTCATTTAACATTTCATTTGCTCTTCAGTGCATGAATAGCGTCAAAACCAGTTAGAGTTGATAAATGTTTCCTACCAATTAGGGATGGGACGGTTCACAAAATCCACAGTTCGGTCCTTATTAAGGTTTTGTGGTCACGGTTTTTGGTTTGGTGTACATTGTTGTTGTTTTTAACACCCCAGAATACCATATATCCCAATAATCCACCGTTAACAGTTTTTAAAAAATCAGTAATGTCATGTATTGTCATGTAAAACGTGAAAGAATGAGGCAGTTTGACATCATTAAAGCTGGGTGAGACATTGCTAGTTTCAACATGCCTTTCATTTATTTGGCAAAAATAGTTATCAATAACAAATGCTTTTAACCATCACTCCTCAGTGAACTGTGAAAGTCTGAGAGCATTTTCTCTTTAAGTATTTACTTATCTATGATTGTGGATTTCCCATGTTTTTTAGGAGTCAGTTCACACTGTTCACTGTTATAGAGGCTAATAAAAATAACATTTATTTTGTAAAAATGTGAAGATATGAAACATGAATAGGCTAAGTAGGAAAAGTAGGAAAGTCCGGCCCCCACATCGTCTGCTTAAAAAAATTCTGGCCCTTGGAAAAATGTTGTTGAAGACCCACTATAGAGGCTGTGTTCGCTCCGATCGCGGATGAAAAAATACAGGATGTTATGCGTTTTCTGAGTGAGTTTATAAAACACACTGCTGACGATGAACACAGACACTTGGGAGATAACACTGTAAAAAGTGGCAGCGGCTGATGCAGTCTGTCAGTAAGGGGGGATTAAAATACGTTAAATAGCCTGATGCTTCATGACTGTAAAAACAAATAAAAGATGAGGGACAAAACCAAAGGCATCGTGGAAAACCCCTCTCACCCTCTCTACAACAAGTTGTGGCTCAAAGCAATAACAACTATTTACTGTATATAGACATTGTGTCCCCGCTAGTGACCCAGCAAACACTGAGACGTTGAATGACCGTGGTTTGAACATCGAACCGAGACATCCCTTTAAAGGGTTAGTTGGGGTTTGTTTAAGTGGGGTTATATGAGGTACTTATCCATAGTCAGCGATTTCCTTCAGTAGATGCCAGTCGGTGCACCCCCAGTTTGGAGAAGCAGACAGGAGTACCAGCACAGAAGCTAAGCAATGTACTGCTGTACCAGGGGGTCAAATGTATTTAGCCACCTAAAAAAAATACTCACCAAAAAAAATCAATATCAGTGTAAGTGTATGCTATTTTTAGAATAATTTCACTGTGTTACATTGCTGTCAAACAGCCTTTTCCTCTGGCACTATATTTTCTCAACTGTAGAACTTTCTACATGATATATACAAAGGAAATGGCTGTCTGACGGCAATGTAAAGCGGTGAAAATATTCTAAATATAGCGTACACTTAGAGATATTGATTTTTTTTTTTTTCTTTTTAAGTGGGCCTTTTTTTAGGTGGCCAAAATATGGTGTGTTTCTGCCCCCTGACTCCAGTACAGTTCCATGTTCATCCAATTGACTTCACACCTGGTGGTTGTTTTGCTAAAATTAAAACAAAAGCTCTTCGAACTAGGCAATAAACCAGAGAGGCTGTTGGCGCACCAGCTTAAAAAAGCTCAGTCCAAGAGATCAATTTATTGTATCAAATCAAAAGTGGGCACCCTGCTGACTAACCCTTAGGAAATAAATGTTAGGTTTAAAGAGTTTTACAGGGAACGCTATACTTCTAAATTTAACGTCACCTTATCTGATTTAAATCATTTTTTCAACTTCCTTGAAACACCCAAACTCAGTGATGCGGCTAAGAAGGATTTAGACTCTGATTTCACCTTAAAATAAATAACGTCTGCTATTAAGTCATTTCCGTCTGAAAATACTAAAACTTTGCCCAAAACATTGTATGAGGCCAATCTCTGTGTCATGGTAAAGCAACGTAAGGAGGAAACAGACCCAGCCAGCTATTGACCCATTGCGCTCCAAACCGTTGATAGAAAGGTTATAACTAAAGTGCTTGCTAATTGGTTAAATGCGCACTTGTCATCCATTATCCATCCCGACCAGACAGGGTTTATCCCTCGCAAGTTTTCTTTTTCAGTGTTAGGCGCCTACTCAACAGTATATATGCTGACCACAAGAGGGCTAGTTGAGCGGCGATCCTATCCCTCAATGCATAGAAGGCTTTTGTCAAGTTGAGTGGCCCTATATGTTTGAGTCCCTGTATAGATTTGGTTTAGGTGACAGATTGTATTTGGATTTCAATTGTGAGCACCTGCCAATAAATGAATGTCCACAGGTTACATAAAGTTTACAAATATATCAGTTTATTGAAACAGTCACAGTTACAGTTCCGCTAATTCATGCAATGCTGCACAGAGCTACAAGAACAGACAATATGGATGTGCAGTGTCGACTAGTAGGTTTGCTAGTCAACTAGTTGATTATTCTACAAAACACCTAGTAGGTACACAGACACTCATCTTGAGCTGAGTGGGATAATGCATTTCATTATTAGTAGGAGTGTCCGTCATTTTCATTGAGTATACAGTATAACCAGATACCTTTGGCACAAAGGATGAATCCCTGCTTTCAAATAATATTTTGAGTACTGACCAGGACTGTTTGCCTGCTATCATCAATAACTGGCATGTCTGTGCCTGACAATATAATGTTATTTGTCAGGCACATTATTAATGTTGTTAATTATTCGTTTACAATAAGGCTCATTTACAATCATTACATCATTACATCATTATCGGATAGGAGTGACTATTACTTGAAGTAGTTGCCAGGAAAATGGATTTATAACAACAACAGTAAAAACAACAAACAAACAAAAATCATGGACAAATGCCTGAAAGTATGAACATACGATGGATATCCTAATTGTCACCATTTAAAGACATCTTGGAAGGTATTCCTTACTTATTTAGACCAGTGTGTTAAAAATTGAGCACTAAAGCAATATTTTAAATATTTTGCATTTCGTAAATGTTTACGGAATAAACTCATTTGAAGGGAGGAGAAACCTATATTCTGTAACCACACACTTCATAAAGTGTATACTTATTATGAATAGTGTCTCGTAATAATAATTGAAATAAGAAAAATGTTGCGCTGTTATTTTTTGTCATATAGGCCAGCTGAGATACACTATGCATATGTGTGTATTCAGAAGTTGGTACTCCTCCAGAAATGTTTAATTTTTGGTTCTGTTTCTGTGGCTCCAGTGGTTTGGCAGATTTGGCTGAGCTGGCAGAGCTGTCAAGCATTACAAGCTCTCCAACCCAGCTCCAGATGAATCTCTATCCTAGCCCTCTCAACAGACCACCCCCACCCTGTAACAGCACCCCACGAAGCCCAGGTATCATGACACCTACATACACTCCAAGCCTGCACTTTAAGCCTTGATGAAAGTTCATGACAACGGTTAAATCTAGACTCATTTTAGTTAGTAGCATTTGTGCTCCACATTGCAAAAGGTGAAGTATGTACTGATACATTGCTGTGATGGTCCCAAATGATCCCCATTACACAATTTCATTTTCTCTGTGGCCAAGAAGCACCTTTCATTTCTGTAATTATAGCATTACTCCACAGTGTAGTCTTTGTTTGGCCTCCCAACCTGAACAGATGTTGCATAGAAATAATAATGATAATAATAATAATAATATTAAGTAGAAAAGGTGCATTTTCTGAAGAAGATGCGTGATTGCTGAGCACTTGAAATAATGGCCTGCTAACATGCAAGAATTGATTGAAAGAGTATGAATTGTATGTCAAGTATAACAGAAAAATGAGAGAGTGAATGCCGGTAAGAAGAAACTGTGAATTGTTTAAAATGAATAAGAAGGCAGATGTGTGGCGAGGAGGAGTTTTAACAGTTGAAAAACATGCATGTTTGAAAGACCTTAGAAAGAAGTGAAAAGTTAGGCTGGCTTTACATGGTGCAACTGAAGTCCAACTTCAGTTCCATGCAACTTGGAGTTACAGGCGAGCCATCCAATGAAACTAATAAATTTGGTTGCATCATCATTTGGAATGTACCATATGGGTTTGTTGACATGGCAACAGTAATGCAACCTGCAACTAATTGCAGGGAAGCTGCACCATGTAAAGCCAGCCTTAGAAAGATACAAAGTTGAGTGTGAGAGGTACAAAGGGATAAACAGCCTGTCCTATTACCTAAGTTAGAAAGAAATGACAGAAGTAGAAAGTAATAGAAAGCAGAATAGTTTGAACATATTTTTCAAAAAGGAAGTACAGCAACATAAAAAGTGTTTTAATAGTTGTGGTTGAAATGGATTTAGGGAAAGTTGTGGTACAGAGAGAGAGACAGTGTATTAATGCCTGAGTTTGTGTGTGTGTGTGTGTGTGTGTGTGTGTGTGTGTAAAGCAGAAGAGAAGTGAGAAATAGTCTCAGAGCTGAATAATGCACAAAGTGTTATAATAACCAGTGTAATAACCAGTAAAAAAAAAACAAGCTAAACTATTATAAATATTAAAGGTATGTAAAATGAATAAAAGTAAATGAAAGAACAAAATTGGCGACCTCTTGAAAGTTTGAATGATGTGAGATGAACGACTGATCATTGATTTTAACACTGAAAGGGAGGGCTGAGCACTGAACAGACAGCTGAGTCAGATAAAAAAATAACATATATACTATAAATGCTATGCACATGCTGGTGAGAACTGTATTTTCATGAATCACTTTCATCAATTAGGCTTTTAAAAGAAATCTGATGAACAGAACCGAATAGAAGAAATATTCCAGTGTTTGTGTGTGTATGTGTACTATCTATTTTCTTATGTATGTAAGGTACAAATGACATGTCATATGTACATATGTATGTCTCCCTCTGTGTGTGTGTGTGTGTGTGTGTGTGTGTCTTTGTGTGTGTCTCTTTTTGTGCATGTGTGTATGTGTGTAAGCAAGTCCATATCAGCTGTGTCTGCCCAGCTGCGATCAGAGGTTGCCACGGTGATGGTAACTGCTGTTTGAATTTTGAGAGTTGAATTCAGAGAGATCTTAGCTTTGACGCTCCTAAAATTCCTGCTTCTATCGTAAAGACAGTAACTCCCATCGGCTAAATGGTAATATCATGAGAAACAGGAGAACCTGCTGAGCAGTCTGTGCGAAATTTGTGTGTGCACTGTTAAAAATGTGAGAACTGGAGCGAGTTAAAAAAGTGTATGTTTATGCTTCCTTCCTGAATATTGTGCTCTCAGTTAATATGGGAGTCAATGGGACTGTTGGTTGGTGCTCCTGTCGCTCTGAGGCTCATGGAGCCAAAAGTGTAAGTCTGTTTGCTTCTGTAGTTACATGGCTGTGACCAGCGCGCATGTGTCTGCGTTTTGATGTATAATGTGCGTATGTGGAGTGAAAATTGTGGGCGTGAGAGCAAGTTGAAGAAAAGATTTTTAGACGATTTTAAAGCTGCTCTCCACTCTAGCGGTGATGTCATCCACTCTAGCTGTGAACATTCCACACAATACACACCCATTATAACATCTGAAAAGGTCTTAAAAAAGCATAAAACTTAAAAAATGATTTTGTTAAATCTGTAGGTTTTAACAAAAGGTATTAAAAATTTAAACACAAATTTAATAGCTGAAAGTCTTGTAACTGGTTTAAAGCTTAAGTGAAGTTTGTAGCTGAATGTTTGAGTAGTAAGGGTTTGAAAAGGCCTGGGTTTGAACTTACTTCCCATCAACATCCAGTGTAAAAAAATAAAAAATATTGTGGGGAAAAAAATTATTTTAAGAAAATAGAATGGAAGGAAGTTTTTAGCTGAAAGTATGAAAAAATGAAAAATTGCTGAATTTTGAAGATTCCGCTTTATTCATTCCTATGGGCCAAAAAGCTGAAATAAAGTTGAATAATTCAAAAAGTATGATAGCTTTGAAAAAAATGAATACATGCATAAATGTTCAAAAGAAGCTGAATTTTTTTGAAATGTGAATGAAATTTTTATGTGGAATTAGACTCCAAAAAACTGGTGGAAAATATAATAATAAAAAGAAAGATAGAATTCCGAAGCCAAAGATAACGTGTGATTGCTCAGCAATCACATAATAATGAATTTGCTCAGGTAATTTTTCCAGAACAGCAGTGATTTGTTGCCTTTCCCTGCTGCTTGTGTTGTGTGTTGGTGTACAGAGCCTCGCCGGTGTATGATGGGAGGTATTATTAATGGCAGCCTCCTGGATTCCTCTGCCTGCAGCCACTTCAGCTCCACATATTGCAACACTGAGAGTTTCATCACAGCTATGGATGATCCAAGAGATAGCTCAGTAAGACCAACAACACTTAACAGTCACAGTAGAATTTCAGCTGTGTTTTGTCAAGCCACTTTTATAGCTTTTATAGATAGCACCATGAAACAAATTGAGAATTGAAACTGACAACCATAGGCGCAGTTTGAACTTCAAGGTTGGGTGTTTAAAATATTAGATCAAATCTAATTCAAAAGTGCAATGCTTTTTAGTAAACAAGCAAATAAGTGTAATAGCCTGAATAACATCGGGCCCATAGCCATCACCAGAAATCCTTCAACTGAAGCAGAATATATTGATTATTTGATCATGTCAAAAAGTCCTCTTTCAGGGCAGTGGTGAGCTGAAGAAGTTAACTTCTCCCACCTGTCATGGGTGTGTAGGCAGGAGAGAGCGGGAGTAAGCGTTAAAGAGCAAGACATTACAATTGATTACTGGTTCTGTGTTGCTATAAAAAAGATAATATTAAAATCCCTACATGCATTTTGGGCTTCGGCTACTACGGGGTTCAATGAGCCCCTTGAACCAACGCAAACTGCACTTGTGCCGACAATACTCAATGGGTGTTATGGGACAGTAATTACTGTAATTCTTTACCTACATGTGTAGATGTGTGCGTGTACTGTCCAGTCAGTATTTTGTAACAGTATGTAGCTGTGAGCCAGTTCCTCAATGTCTGACATATTTCAGCCTCCATCCCTCAAGGCAGACTCTCTCAGCAGTCTCCAGAACTTCAATATAGCCAGTCAGAACAATGGAGTGTCCACAGATACCACCGCTGTGGAAGGCCATTCGAAAGGAGCCCAACTGGAGGAAAAGCAGGGAGTAGTGGGTCCTGAGGAGAAGCAGAAAGAGGAGAGACTGGGGGAGATGATAGTGGGGGGGACAAAGCCACAAAGGATGCTAAGGGAGGAAGAGGAGGAGGACAAAGAGGAAGAGGGGCTTGACGAAATGGAGGAAAGGCTAGAAAGGTTGGTGGAGAGTGGTGATGGGGAGGGAGACATAGAGGAGGAGGGAGGAAAGGGCATGGGACTGGAGTGGAGCAAGCATATTGAGGAGGCCAGTGTAGATGAACAACCCGGCTGGTGTGGACCACATGCTGGTGAGAACTGTATTTTCATGAATCACTTTCATCAATTAGGCTTTTAAAAGAAACGTGATGAACAGAACCGAATAGAAGAAATATTCCATTGTGATGTGTTTGGAGTTAAATATTTGATGTTGCTCTACAGAACTGACATCAGAAGTGAAGGAAGATGAAGAGGAGATGTATGACAATGAGGAGAAAAAGGTGGCATTATATTACGATGGTGAAGATCTAGGGGACAAGGCTTTGGTTGACAACAGCCGTAAGCCAGCAGCCACCTGACACTGCAACAAATATGCAATCTTCCATTTTGTTTCTATACAGAAGAATTTCATATAATTAGAGATGAGGTATTGCAGTATCTAATATTGACAAAGTATGTAAGGACAGCTAATTAAAATCATGATTCATCACTGCTCTCAGGTAATCTTGATCCAGAGCCAGTGGAGGATAAACACCCTGGGTGGACTCCGGGATCAATGGAAGGCTCCACTTTATTGGAAGAGTCAGACAGGTAGGTGGCAGAAGCTATAATTATCTTAAGCACGGAGCATGCTTGAGACTGGCAGTGTTAAACTATATGTGTCATTGTTAGCATTAAACTAAAACAGACCCAATGATTTGGTAAGCCCATCCCCCCTAATCTGACAGCCATTCAGGTCATTCAGATGGGAGATGGTGCACTTTGTCGTCTTTTCATTTGGTCTTATGTTTTCCTATTTTACAAGAATAAGTTAAAAGAATTGTCTTATTTTATCCAAATCCAAAGGGGGTACATTACCTAAAGAGTTGAGGTCCCTGATCCATAATTTAAACCCTAATGCCCGGGAAACATACTGCATCTGCGTCGCCTGTTTGGTGCGAGATGCATGCGTTAGTCTGTTCACACAGCAAAGGTTACCTGCTGCTACTAACCCATGTTGAACTCCAGTTCAACCTGTGGACGGATGACGCCATTAAAACAGGGGAGAGGATGATTGCGTAACCATCTGGAGCCTGCGCTTTGGTGATGGTGGGGAGGCGGTGAGGTACACAAACGAACTATAGCTGAAATAACAGTACAAACACAAAATGAATGAGGTATATATACTAAGAGATGAACAGGTGAGTGGGAAGCAGATTCTTATATTTTTTTAGCTGCAACTAGCAGCTCTATAAGCCGCTCCTTCGGTCGGTCTGTCCACAAAATTTCCCCACCCTGTAGCAGCCACAGTTTTCACCCTAGGAGGCTGGAATGTGGCATGGAGGTCAAGGATGTGTGTGTGAAGATGAGTGTTCATGTTCATGCCAATCAGCAAAAAGGGGGTGTGGCAGTGGGAGTGACCTTTAACAAAGGCGCATAACTTCTAAACGGATTCACGTAACATGTCCAAAATTTGTAGAAAGATACACACACACACACACACACACACACACACTTTCATTGGTGACGTTTTGATGTTTGCCCTGCCACTACATTTTAGCCAGTGGTGTGGGTTAGCCCTGCCCTCTAGTTCTGTTGGTCCATCAGTTGGTCCACAAAGCTGTACCTACCCTAAAGCAACTGCAGTTTTTGACCTAAAGGCTGAAATTTGCCATGGAGGTCAAGTGTTGGTGAGGTTGTGTGTGTATGAAAATATGAATGCATGTATGCATTGACGCATGTGGTCGCAGTTATTGCAAAGTTGCTTTACTTTATACTTTATTAATTACTTGATTTTCAAGCTTTTATAAGACAAATTGACAAAAAATGAGCGTGACCAACGGTAAAAAGTGTTAGTGAGGCAGTTCAAACTTATCTCTCAGTTGACTGAATGAAGCAAACAATATCTATTATATAAATCCTGAAAACAAATGAGTATTTTTAAAATATAATTAAATTTAAAATAACTATTTTTAAGTTAGAAGAGAAATCCTTTTTTTTGAAATCCATAATTTTTATATTTCATGGTCACTTGAAAGGACTGGTTAGATGTGGTCTCGTCCCTATGTGCATACGTAACCTTCACCATTGATATCTACTGAACAGCCCTAGACAGTCAAAACTGACGCTGCAGGGGTACCTAGAGCGTCAGAGCTCGAAGCCAAGGGCCACTGATCAAACTACTGTTTTTGACGAGTTGGGAGTGAGAACGTGTTACTACGTGTGTATTGCCCCTCAGAGCCCACTCCACACTAGATGAGGTGCTTCAGGACTTTATCGTGGAGGGGATCAGAAGGAGCCCAGGAGCAGGCAGACTGGTTACAACACTGTGAGTAGCAATTACCCAACCAAGTATGGTTACATGCAAGGTGAGGTATCACATTTCATCATGCAAAGAAGTTAATTTTGCACTGTATCTGCTTAAGTTAATTTCTTCCATACCAATTTCAATAAACAAGAATTAAAAAAAAGAAAATAGAGAATTTTTACTTTAAGGGCTCTATTTTCATGGTTGTGCAGACTGGTGCATGCAGGGCTATAACAAATTGGTATTCGGTGACCTAAGAATGCTTTGCCTGTTCATGTGGTATTTTTGTGCAAGCCTGGTGCGCAATCTCCCTAAATGTGTAGAGATTCACAATGTATCCTGTAGATATACACAGTTTTGGTAATGATTGATTTTGAGTGAGAATTCATAGATTTTGAAAATTGTGTGCACTGAATGCATTTTGTTTTAAATCAATGAATTTCATTACAGTTTGACCCGCATAGCCAGCGCAAATGCATTCAAGTGAGAAATAAAAACTGTTGCACTTCTTCTGACCACTCGAGAGAGACAGTGCTCTAAAATATATTACAGATTTATTACAGATTCATGACATCAACTGGGCGCTGAGCCAGTGGCTACAGAAGTCAGCAAGGACAAACATACTCTGTTTACTCTCTTGCTTCATGGATTTTGTTAACTGTGTTAACATTTTAATGTAATGAGAGGAGTAGCACTGCTGTTTTACATAAATTTGACTTGAAAAGCAGTCACTTATACAGCCAAGTGTTGCATATAGCTGAAGTTAGCCGGCTGATCGGCAGAACCCCTCCTGCCTAGCTTATGTTCACAAAGCATTCTGTTTACACTTTATATCAATTTATCACAACTCACAAAAGGTAGATATCATGACGATACATTCAAACTGATAAAAGCCAGTGGTGATTCTGATTTAGCCAACAGGCAAACAGCAGCTAAAATAATCTTGATTATCAGGGATAATCATTAATTATCCATCCATCCATTTTTTCCATCCATTTTCGCTTATCCGGGGCTGGGTCGCGGGGGCAGCAGTCTGAGCAGTGACACCCAAACTTCCCTCTCCCCGGACACTTCCTCCAGCTCTTCCGGGGGGACCCCAAGGCGTTCCCAGGCCAGCCAGGCGACATAGTCGCGCCAGCGTGTCCTGGGTCTTCCTCGGGGCCTCTGCCCGGTGGGACATGCCTGGAACACCTCCCTGGGGAGGCGTCCAGGGGGCATCCGATACAGATGCCCGAGCCACCTCAGCTGACTCCTCTCGTGATGGAGAGGAGTCAGCTGAGGTGGAGTCACCTCTCTCCTAGGTGATGGAGATGAGTGGTACAAGTTGGGTTATCTTTAAGAGTTGGACAAGGATTATCTTTTCATCAATTTTTGGAATTCATTATTTCTGAGTTTTGATGCCAGTGACTCCTGGTGTATGAAGCAGTGAAAACTGATAAAATTGGGCATTTCTTCTCTTTTTCGCATGCCTGGGACACTATCTGTGCACACACTTGCAAAACGTGGGTTTTGCAAGTTTTCTTTCATCGAAAAATGCCAGAAGTGCATTCAGAATGTCCTCACCTCTCATTTGGCCAAAGAGTGGAAGTAAGCACAACATTTCTTCTTGGAAAGTTTTCTTTCGAGAACCTCACCTGAACACATAGCTGAGCAACATCTGTCACATCTGTGCTTTTGTCCACTGCAGTGCTGACAGGTCAGCAAGTAACTGGTCACTTACGTCTTTGCTGATGTCTTCAATCCGCCTCATAATGATTGATTCGGACTATTGTAATCCCTTTATTCGCTTTACAGTTGCATCCTTGTTGTCAGAGTCTGTGAACAATATTTCAGCTGTAGCCAAAAACAGTCTTTTACTATTTTTGAGTCTGAGAATGTTTTATTCGCCTTAGCCAAGATCCATGCAATTTCAAAAGACATTCGACTCATCTAATGTCTTTCAAAAGGCATTAGACTCCATGCAATTTCAAAAGACATTAGATGAGTCTAAAGGCATTAGACTCATCTGTGAGATTTTGCTGCTCTCAAAGCGAAGCAGTAAGCTGCTTGATTTTTCTTTTCCTCAGTTCAGTTCAGGTGAATAAGGGTTGGATGTTGTAAAGAGTAAGGTCTTCACTTGCTCAATATGAAAAGTGCCCTGAGATAACTTCTGTTATGATTTGGAACTATATAAATAAAATTGACTTGACTTGACTTGATCTGTGGAGGACAAAAAAAATGTGTCTGTCCATCTTGAAGTTTTCTATGCTCATCTTGTATGGCTCGTATCTCTTTTTTTGTTTTTTGTTTTTTTTATTTGGAACACCTGCTCTCTGCCTTCTAGTCCCCTCTCTGACGTCATTGTATTGATTTTTGGTTGCTGCATGCTCCGAGTCTTAATTTTACTCATTTGTCACACCACTTTGTTTCTGTCCATCTGGTTTGCCCCTTTGATAGCCAAATGCTACTACGCAAGTGTGTAGTGTTACCAAATTGGTGACAGTTTCCACCCCTTTAGCAATATAAATTAATTTTAGTAAGAGCACAAATGCTGTGTGAAAATGTTGCATGCTTATAGTGTAGTCTACTTCATATATGTGTAACATATTTTCTAATCACCCCAAATTATCCTTCACCAACCCACTATTTATTTACTCGTCCAACAGCGCAATTGCCATTTTGGTGCTGCAGAGGCCCCCAAAACTGGCAACACTCCAGTTCTGATGGAGATTCTGCCACATAAGAAAACACACTTTACATGGTACAGATTGGTGGGTTTTGTCCAATGTGTGCATTTGTTGTCCCTCTGTTTGGCCTCAAAACATCAGGAATTTGTCCAGCAGTTGCATAGAGACTATAGAGACAGAGCTGTTGTTAGCTAGCAGTAACAAAACAAAGCTAATGCTTGTCACATGCATGTTCAGAATGTACACTCCAGTATATCGAACATGAGCTAGTTAGCAACAGACAAATTACTCCTAATTCCAACACCTGACTGAGGATCTATGCTGTTAAATCAGACATAAACAGAGAGGTTGCAAACCCACTTGGCACCAATTTCAAACTCAGTTATGTATTATCTCTTCCTTCTTTATACATTCCTTGGTTTGTAGCCTATACTGCCATCTTGTATATTAATAGCATAGCTGTTTCAAGCATTTTCATTGGCTGCATTATCATCCATTTTCGGCTTGCCAAACTTTCACCAGTGAAAGCTTGGCTCAGGAGCTCATGAGGCTCAGGAGCCATGCAATGAGTAACCATGGTGTATCACAAATGTTAATCTCATTTAGGAAGTAGATCTGCTCTGCTGTTGACCAATTACATCCAATAGCAATTCCCACATTTATCTACTTTTTGTGCTTTAGCACAAAACAGCCATAGAGGCAAAAGAAGCCAGTAATTCAAAAGAACAGCATCATTCAAGCTCAAATGCCCCCCCATTAGTAGATCAGAAAATGACATTTATGCATCTTTGTGCTTAACTATACCAAAGCATTCATGTATAATTAATGCTCTTTTACACTGTCACTGATGTTTGCATTGAACATCACAATGTATGTGCCTTTGATGGTCAGGTCCCATGTGCATGATGCCCAACTTGATGAGGATGTTGGAAACCCAGCGGGTGACCATGCAGACAGGGACGAACACAAGGTTTGGTCCAGTGATGATCAGGCACCACCAGTGAACAGCAACCAAATTGGTAAATTGTTACTAATCACTAAGCACACATTGTTTCCATCGGTTTTCTTGTTCTCTGGAGCACTTATCAATGTTGCACAGAAATTGTTCTGAAATATCTCTTAAAAAAATTAAGGATGTTTGTATGTTGAAGAAAATTGGTATTAACAAATGTGTATACGCACCTGTAAATAGTACCTTGGTAAATAACACTTTCTAACCACCATCATGCATGTGCACAGCCCATAAAGATATACACCTTGACCGCACACAGTAACAACCTTCCCTTTAAATGCTGCAGGAGATGTTGTTTATCCCTTCTAATGCAAATTAAAATTTTGGTAACTCCCAAAATTGAGGCACTCACAAAAATACAAGTAAAAATAATTTCAGCAGGGGTGAGCTCCAGTAAACTGTTTCAGCTGCATGCAGAACAGTGGCAGAAATACCACAAAAATTATTTGAGAGCAGCCTGTTGAGAATGGACCAGCCAGCTTGGATAAACCACTGGCCTCCTGTTGGTATGTAGTTTTTTTAGACAGCCCCAGTCTCCTGTGGTGACAGTCATCATTGACACACATTTCTCCAAGCTCTGGCACATGATTACAAAGCCTGCACTTATCAATAAAACATTGATGTGTGACAGTTCCTCCCTGGAGATGAAAACACACTGATCTCCCTTTTGACTGCAACCTGTTGTGTAGGCAAACGCATGTTCTGTCAAGTCAATGAATGGCTCCAAGAAGTTAAAGGATAATTCCGGTATTTTTAAACCTGGGATATATTTTCCTCTCTTTTGGGGTCTAAATGATTAATAGAAACAAAAGTTTTTGGAATCTGTCAAAAATTGAGTGATATAACCTATATAACGCTATAACAGCTAAATTACGTTCATTTTCCTTGTCAGCCATTTGGTGCTATACATAAGCACGATCAGAAAGCTAATTATAATTACTCGCATTATCAAGTACAAGCTTATAATTCCACTCTTTGATTAGAACTATTTCAATAGTTTGTGCACACGGTGTTCATAAATGGCCAGGAAAACCATATACTTCTGTGCTGTCCAATTCATTGATAAATTTTGTCTTGACAGAGAAGCTGGAAACAGCAAGTCATAGGAACCCCAGCCAGCCACACAGGTATATTAATGGTTAGATAATTATATCTGATTACCACTTTGAAGTCTGCTTGTGTAGTTATTTATTCCATTTCTATTGAACTTTTATAATTCAGTGTCAGCCTTTGGCTTTACCCCTCTAACTCATTTTTGTTTGTTGGCTGGAGTCTTTGTTAAAGGTCACACCTTATATTTCCACATTTTCTTAAGGAAAGGAATAAGTTCAAAATACATTTGTGTCTTTTAAAACTATTCTCATGCCCTCTGCGCACTGGGCATTTAGCTGATTTGTGTTGTTGCACCTTGGTGCACAAAAGTGGTTTGCAGCATGCTACCCCTCCGTTCAAGTCGCAGTTTGCCAATCAGCTTTTGATAGTACTTTCACTAGAACTTGGTGGCTTTGTTTCTTGGACACACATGCTGTTCTGTTGGTTGGCTTGATATACTGAAGATTTAAAAAAATTGGATTTAAATCAGTTTTAATCAATAGATTCTTGAATGAATAATAAGTATCAACCAACTAAAATAAATAAAAAGCACTCAAACCACCATAGGTCAAATACTGTATATTTTTCCAAAAATTCATAAAAGTGGACCTGGGGTGCGTTTCCCAAACAACGACAATAGTCGCTGCTTAACCACGTTAGTACTATGGATCGTTAGAGAAACTAACAACCTAGTCACGACTGTTCCCAAAAACTACTCACAGCGTTGTAAGGTAGTGCCACTGTAGTTCCAACCACAGTAGTTTCAACAGTGTTGTTAATGACACTATGCAGTGTATAACTGTCTGAAATGATGATTTCTACAGCAAGGAGTTCCTAAATTCAGTTTGTTTCATGAACAAAGATATATTAGCCGTGCTAATATATTGTGCTAATATATTAGCACGGCTGTGATTCAGTCGTAAGCAGGAGGCCGCAGATGATCCCAGCCGTGCTGATATACAGTTTAGCTGCACGCCCTCTCGTATGACATTGCTTTTAAACAACAGTTCTACCAACAACAGCATTTCTCAAGTTACGGTAGTAACGGGCAGTAGATTATGATTTGTATCAACATTTATTCCGCTCCACCAGCACAAATAGGTCCGTCAGATTTGAAGCGACTGAACGGTTGCTAAGCAACACAATTTCCTGACCGCAAGCTAGCTTGCTACTTTGTATAGGTCTACAACATAGACTGTATATAAAGATGGACGACGTGACAGCTCCCCAAAAGTGAAGCCAAAACGTCTCGATCGCCCCCTGGTGGCTGGCGGCAGTATAGGTCATAAACCCCGCCCCCTCCATGTTAACAGATGTATGTCATATATCGTGCCTTACTATCTCCAAAATATAACATGTATACATCTGTAAAATTGTAGCTTACGCCCTCATTGCTCTTTCAATTACCATCTTATCAGCACTTTTGTCTGACAAAAAGTTGAAAATAGGTAAAGGTGTGCTACTCTATAACAAGGTGTGCGGCTAATGTCTTGCTTTTGTTACATGGCACTCCATCTCTGCATTTGCCTCAGTGGTGCACCCAGTAGAGCGCACATGAAGGATGCAATGGTAATCATAACCTCAGATCCTCAGTCCCATCACTGCCCTTAGTCCATGGCTTTTCTGTCCCTTTTTGTTTGTTTTTTTTCTTTCCTGTCTCTCTACACTTCCGTATCCAGTAAAAAATTGTAAAAAAAAAAAAAAAAAAAAAAAAAAAAAAAGGATAAAAATAAATTAAAATTAGGTCAAGTCAATTTCATTTATTTTGCGCCACATCATAACAGAAGTTATCTCAGGGCACTTTTCATATTGAGCAGGTGAAGACCTTACTCTTTACAGAGACCCAACATTCCCCCATGAGCAAGCACTTGGCGACAGTGGTGAGGAAAAACTCCCCTTCAACGGGAAGAAACCTCGAGCAGAACCAGGCTCTGGGTGGGCGGTCATCTGCCTCGACCGGTTGGGTTGCACAAACCAGGGAAAAATGCATAGAAAATAATAGAGAGATAATAATAACAGTAGTAACAATGATTAGTGTAATAATAATTGTTGTGGTGGATGTAGTGAGCAGGATCACAGAGGCAGCAGGAGGCCTGGAACCACAAACCCAGATTCCACCGCTTCACAGGCAGAAATACCTGCAGAAAGTAATAGAGGGAGAGAGGAGAGAGACGAGGGAGCACAAAACTACGGGAGAGAGAAGATGCTGACTTAGTAACATGAATTAATGGGGTCTGAATGCATGAAGGTGGAGAAGG
>OMLF01053358.1:0-15879 GCA_900302615.1 Holocentrus rufus
ATGGGATGCAATTCCAAGTGGGAACAAAAGGCAGGAAGGAGTTCTTTAGTAGTCAAATCAACGGAGTGAGAAGGACATACACTTCAAAGATTAAGGGGCCAGACAACAGGATGATTCATTTAGCAAGACTCAATCAACAAGTCTGAGTCAATTAGAAAGTCTGAGCCACCCAAAATGTGTATTTTCTTCTTCACTTTTCTGGTGAAGATCTGAGTGCATCAACAATGTTATTGTGGGAAAGATTAGTGACTGTAGAAAAGATTGGTAGAAGTGAAGTTGATACAAATGGCTATTTAATGTGTGTCGTAATTCTACACTAGAATGTGAGTAAACTGTGTAGCTATAGTAAAGAAAATTTGGATCAACTGCAAGTCTGCCTCCATTACACCCACAAGCAAGCAGGTTGGCTTTCATTCAACATGCCCAAATATGAGCAACACCTGAGTGTGCTGCAGAAGACTTCCGGATTTTTCTCATGTAATGGGGGTTCTCTGTAAAGTTCCTGATATTCTTCAAAGTGGGAGTGCACATGGAGAGTTGCAGACAAACTTCTGGTTATATTAGAATTTGGCTGTTCCACTAAAAGTGTCCCAGTGTTTAATTTGTCTCTCAAATACTTCAACCAAAAAATACCCCATAAATATTATCATCATTTCAATCACTAACAGTGTATTCAAAATAATGTTGGCTATGTTAATCCTTGATGGGATTTTTTTTTCAACACGCAGATAAGGTATCATGCTAAAAGAAATATTTTAATACTTTTCCATAGTACTGATAATTTGAAATGTATGTATAACAGGAAGGATATGATGAAGTTTAGATTATCATTACCCAAAAGATTTTGTTTGCAAAATGCTCAAATGGGATAGTATTGAATTTGTGTAAATTGGGATATTATTTAAAACACAGGAAATTATTTCTGAGATAATATGTTGATATATCTTCAGTCAGTTATATGTCCATGTTAGCTGTCCTACATCTAGATTTCTAGCTTATTTCAAGTACTTTCTCATTAAACCTGTAATGGAATTCCAGTGCCATTAAGTTACTCAAAGAGCACATCATGATCTGAGTTTCTGACGTAGCTGAACAAGCAAACAACAACAATTCTCTGGAAAAGGCATGAACATGAACAGGGTTATAGTTTGCACATAACTATTTATAGAGTTGCCTCACTCCCCAAGTGTTAAAAAATAATTCCTCCTGTTCCTTTTACTTCATCAAGGCAATTGTCCAAGTGCCTACCGTGCCACACCTAAAACAAAGTTGATGCCAGGACAGTGAGCCACTTTCAGAATGGAGCCTGAACCAGTAAGACTCGAACACCTGCTTCATGGTCGCTGGAAACGTGACACATGATGGCAAGATAGATTGATGAATACTCATTTGATGCTTTTTGGACAGAATATCAATATATCACAAAAAAATCTCAAGATAATAATGTTTTGCAATTAGTATCTCCTCCAGTTAAAATGACAGAAGGGTTTATATCATGTTGTGTCTTGCATTGTCCTGTGCAGTGTCTCATTATTTGTAATGTAAAGTGTTGTCTTGTGTAATGGGGATCTTGTAAGGGTCTTGTACCACTGGGTGATTACTCTGTGCTGTCCTTTCTAGTGTCTGTTATGTCCAGCTGATTTCTCTCTCTCTGATTTCGAGGTCACAAATGTAGCCATGGCTATAGTCACAACACCTTTTTTTTTTTTTTAAATAACATACAGTCCAACAGACAAAAAAACAAAACAAAAAAAGCCACTATGTGACAGTCTGAATTCCACTGTTTTTGTTCACCTTTCATCATATTTAACAGAAATTATATATAGAATTATGATTTCATCCAGTATTGTGTGTCTTTTGTCATTGTGTAGTAGTAACACCTCCTGAGACCCGGCTTTGAATCCTCTATATTTTGTTGCCTTAGAGAAATATATACTTTAATTGACTTTTTCAGTTTATTTACATCTGACACAAATTAAGATGGAACAAAGGATTAATTAATTCATTCATTCATTCATTTGTCAGTTGAGAACTCTCCTAAACAAGCGACACAGGACAGGACACATCTGTAACACAAGACAGGACACATCAAGCACAGGACAGGACTTACATCACAGAGGACGGGACACACCGGAGGGCTGTTTGTTGTGTCCCGTCTGTTTGAGTGTTTGAATGACACTCTTAATTGATTCTTGGTCATATAAATATATCCTTCATCAAAGTCACCTAAATTCATCAGTCATTTTTATGCCGTCCGATCATTTTCAACTGCTCTGACACTAAACATGTACAAAAGTGCTTGTTTGTTCATTTATTTATTCATTCATTCTGAAAATGAAACTACTTTGGTTCTGTCAGGCCTAACAGTTCCTATGAACTGTTTATTTATTTATTTATTCATTTATTTGTCTGTTTGTTTATTTTGTGGAAGGAGACAGTTGACAAGTTTACCACAGCGTGACACAAAATCTGTGTATCCGTTGGGGCTTAGACATTCAAACAAAAAAAGAAGACAAGCAGTATACAGCTCTATACACAAATGGTAAAATTTTATTGAAAAATAACTACAAACAATAAACAGTACAGAAAATCTTCAGTATATTAATGTAACAGTCGTGTTAAATTGCTCTTCATCATAACTTGTAACTAATTTCATTATACAGATGATTTTTTTAAGGCACATAAATTATAGATTAGAGGAAAAAAACATTTGCAAACAATTATACAAGAATTTCCAAAATGCAACTTGTGGGAAGAGAAAAATGAATTGCAATGTACAGTTGGAGTTTCAATATTTTTAAATGTGAGAAAAGTTGGCATCTGCATGTGTTGATGTGCAAAGAAACAATTATGTTTTCATGAGTTCCTTGAACTGTGTATATCTAATATTGTTGTATTGGAAGATTGCTTTTTACATTTCACATCTCTTTACAATTCATATTGTGTGTGGAAGCATTTTGTTAGCCATTAGTAAATTCGTCTCAAGTTCCCTGTGAAATGTGAAACTGTAAGGGATCAAGAGTGAAGAGATGTGATGAGGGAGAGAAAAGGGGAACATGATAATCACAGCATGGCGCTTTTCACTCTGTCAAATATCTGTTGGACTTTGACAGCGGGGACGCAGCCCTCCCTTACAATGGTGATGGTCCCTGTGGAAACAGCAGCACAATTATGAATGAGATGGTGCTTGTCGAAACAAAGGAACAAAGATGATTTATTTGGAAAGATGCTGCATTGTACCTTCATCGATCTTCAGGCAGTTGACCACGGTGGACGCCACCACTTCATTCGAGTCGCCGTCACACAAAACCCCCTGGATCTTGTGTCCCAGTCGACTGCAGCACAAAAAAGATGGATAACTGAGTATGCATGTTGTTATCCATGATTATCCAAAAACTGTAGTGGACTGATAAATCATTTGTCACGCTGATATACTAGACACACTGACATTAGTCTGCTGGAAAAAGGTATATTAAATCCCCTATCACAGGTCAGATCATTCTGCCCCACTTCAAGCCTCAGGGATGAGGCATCACTCCTTTGAAATTATCTCAGCATCAAGCTTTATGACTCCCTCCAAACTGAAACGTGACACAGTTTAATAGCGGGTCTGTTGAATAACAGCAGACATGCTTGAGGTCTTGCGTACAGAAGAGTTCTGTGAGCAGCTGTTTACCTGATGACCATGCTGTGGTGGGTGCTGTCCGCTTCTCCGCTGGGATTGGCTGAGGTAATGGCAAGGGGTCCTGTGATGTCACAGAGGTGCCCGGTCACAGTGTGGTCAGGGACACGGATCATGATGCTGTCTTTGGTACCAACACGGTCGTAAGCCGGTCCCACGCCTAAACAAGTTAAATTAAAAAGTGGAGTGAATGCTGATACCTGGCATCATTTAGGTGTTTTTAGCATTTAAGTGTTTGATCACAGCAGCCGTGGCCTTTTACCTAGTTTGAACAGCCAGTCTCCTTTGCTGACGATGCAGCTGATGCCCCCTGGGTACACATTCCTCATAAACTCCCAAAGCAGAGGGCTGAAGGGAGGCTTGGCTGCCACCAGTTGATCCACACTGGAGATGCAAATACAGATGGGCTTCTCAGCTGGTCTGTCCTGGAAAAAGATACACAGATAGAAGCTTTAGATATCAAGTGTAAAATATTTGAGGGGACTGAAGTTTAAACTTACTTATTAAGGCTAGGCTTAAAAGTGAATAGTCAATTCTAGCAATACAGTAACTGTTGTTGCTTAGATCTGTCTCACATTCCTGTATAAAATGACACCAACTAGCTGCTTATCTTACTTTAATGCTGTAGATCTTCTCTATAGCCTGTGGATTCTTGCAGGAGGCAGCCAGGGCATACACTGTATCAGTGGGAATGCCGCACACCCCACCTTCCTCCAGCAGGTTAGCGATCTTAATAAGACCACTCGTGAATCGGGAGTTAGCCACAGGACAGGGTAGCTCTGGAGCTGTCTCCTGCTTTTTCACCTCCTAAAAAAGGGTAACAGGTTAAGTGAGATTTTCATTGAAGGAAGAAAGCAGAACAGAACAGGATGGAATATGTGTCCATTAATATGTCACCTTTATTAAGGGTGGGCCCATAGGCAGCAGTGTCTGTGAGAAGATGCAGTTTACCAATGACGCCAGGGCTCCATATATGCAGATTATTGAAAAGATTGCAAGCATGGCCACTGTGAAGAAAATGCCACATTTTCATAACTAAGAGAATAGTTTACATATTGAGATTAAAAGTAAACCTAATTCTAGATTTAAAAGCCTATTTCAGTGGAAATTATTTGGGAATTCTGGATTACACTTAATCCATCCTTACTTTCCAGTTGGTATGGCAGACGCTGCAGGGTGGAGAGCAGGAAACAGACCAGTACAACTTCCATGATTGTAGTCAGAAATAGCAAAACAAGGTTCCGATATGCAGCTGACGGAGACAAAGGAAGAAAAGACTATTACTCAAAATCTGCTTTGTTCCCAAACTGTTTTTATATACATAAATAATCATGTTAATCTTACCAATCAGCATGAGGAAAGCATTAATGACCAGGAAGGCAATGGCTCCTGCTGTAAAGCCGTAGGCAGCCTCTGTAGAAATCTGGAGTAGGTTACCTAAATG
The DNA here is from genome assembly GCA_900302615.1 of Holocentrus rufus. Lineage (NCBI taxonomy): Eukaryota > Metazoa > Chordata > Actinopteri > Holocentriformes > Holocentridae > Holocentrus > Holocentrus rufus. The sequence continues at coordinate 5,127 of OMLF01053358.1, forward strand.
GAATGGGTTGTGGCACATTAGACTTTCACATAATTCAAGGAACAAATCTGCTTCTGCATATAATTTTTGGTGACATACCTGCAAATCTAAACCAGGCCCAGGTTGCCCACACTGCTACGTAGAAGGATGGGATGACAGAGCCAAATCGCCCATTTCCCATGACTTGCAGCCGGCTGACATAGACCTGGATGATGGCTCCAGAGATCAGGACCCAGGGGACAGTCAGATGGAGGAAGTAGGAGTTCATGCTGGATGCACTTGCGTGAAGGGCAGAGAGAGCTGCCAACCCATTGGATATATAGAACAGAGCATCTTGAGTTTGTTCAGCATGGAGCAGCACACCTTGGTCCCCCTCTTTGTACCTGCAGCAACTCAGAGCCTTCTTAAGCTGGCTGCTGGAGGTGGGCTGGGGGCCTACAGGGATCAGGGACTTCTCTGCTATGGTGTTGATCAGACGACAGAAGGTGCCATAAAGGGAGGCTGCAGTGAACAGGGAACAAGCCACACCAAAGAAGATGTAGTATCCCTGGAGGGGGATCTGGGGGATGGTGGAGACTGTGAGCAGGAGGAAGAGTGCATTGTGGATCAGTTCCAGGGTATCTGTGTTTAGGCTTCCCACGCAGAGCACTATTGCTGCCATCACAAAGAACCAGTCGCCAACCATTGCTTCCCTGCCAGAGGCCACTGTACTGTCTTCAACAATCAGAGCAGACGCCACAAACTCATCCCAAGCCTTGATCAGCCAATATGTCGCATGAAGACCAAACTTTGTGGTGTGGTAGCAATCTTGGCGCAGGTGGGCATAGTAGCTAGAGAACAGCTGGGCAACGGAGATGATTGAGACCCATGCAACACCTAATCCAAAGGACTTCATGTACCCAAAGCTGTAGAATGCGAAGATGAAGGGAGCAACAGTGTCACAGAAGAAACCCAAGGCCATTGGCTCTGCATATTTTGTGTTCTTCTTCTTCTCTTGGCCAAGGCTCTGGGTGCTTGCTGTGTTGGTGGTCCCCAGCAGGAGGACATTGAAGAGGGGTGTCCCAAAGCCCTTGAGGGCTAGACGTTGGGTCAGGCCTTTCACAAGCAGTGCAGCCGAACCGTAGATGGCAAAAATGAGGATGAGAAGCTCCAGGACTCCAGAAACCACAAGAGCCCACGAGTTGGCCACCAGACCCACTGCTTCAAACACTAAGGTGGCCGTGATGGCTCCAAAAACAAAAGGCATGATGTAGTTGACTGTGGCAGAGCAGAAGGCAAGGAGAAAAGAGAGAAGGATGTAGGGCACCAGACCAGAGATGGCTGACTCATTTATCGACACACTTAAGGTCCAATTAGAGATCTCTGAGGTGGCATTCACGGACAAGTTGCTCATAAGGTTAGTGGACAGGGACATATTCATCATCTCATGAGGTACCAGTGCTGTAGTGGGAGCTCCAGTTATTGCACCATAGTAGATTCGGGTGGCACCATAACTGCCCCAGAGAGCAGCATAGCCAATAAAGGCAGTGCCACTCAGATGATCGTATTTGCGGTAAGAGAGCATGCCAGCTACCAGTTGGCATATACCGCCAATTAGGATCAGGTGAACACCTGCAAACGTATTGATGAGTAAGTTTATTATGATTTTAGGTAAAATATGCATTCAAAATTGGATTTAAGTTTGAATAATTTATTCAGGTCATTCATTCAATGCAAAACTGTTTAAAGCGTCTCAAGAATACTGTAATCTATGACAGCTATATGCTATTTTAGACAACTCAGTCCCGTGTTTACTGTGAGTGATATGTGATATGAGTGATATAACCCTATAATGAGTTCAGTTATTAATTCGTGTTTCAAGTTATTTTTTATTTATTTATTTGAGCAGACTTATGCAGGAATCACTTTATTAGAACTGCAGCTGTCAAGAATCACAGCATTCTTGGTTGGTAGCTGTCTGCTTAGGTGTAGGCTATCAAACATGGCATGAGTTAAATAATCTCTGAAGTTAAAATGTAATAAATATAGCACATTTATTTTAAATTGTACCTGCAAGGATGTTCTCCACCCCTTCTGGTGCAGTGCCAGTGTGTGCTGTATAGAAGTTCTGCAGAAGTACAAGGAATGCGCTGATCCCATTGGCTAACATGCCCAACACTCCTGGCTCGCCATAGAAACTGGCTGGAAAACCATCTGATGTTGCCATAGTGTCTTTGTTGTCAAATTATTGTATTGGTTCACCTGAAACAGTGGGTAAAGAAATAAATGGCACAGAAAACAAATCTGGGGCTCAAATTCATAGATCCAGTGTGTATATCTGATGTTGAAACTATTTTATTGAATTGTAAGCATGTGGATCATCCAGCACATCAGTTATTTGTCTTGATCATGGCTAATTAAATATACTATATTTTACCTGTGAAAAGGATACGTCATACATATGGCTGTGTTACAAAATTAGAAAAAGCACTACTGTATCAGCCAAGTTACGTGTAGAGTGAGATCACTGGCAAGTGTTGTTTGTGGTAGGAAACAGCAACGTTGCCTGCTTGGTGCCTCAGAAAAATAACCTGATGGCAACCCTGGAAAAGTTGACTACAGCGAACATAATCTGAGAGAGCATTTTTTTTTTTTTTAATTGTACAAACAGAAAATAGGATCAAAATTACTGGCAGTGGACACAGTCTTAAGTGAAGATGTAAGTAAATCACAAGTGAAGAGCACAAATTTCACTACAATATAAACTCACTCTCTCGTGCTCTTTGTTTTCTTTCTTAAGAATTGGAGAGAAAAAAAGAAAAAAAACATTTCAATGATTAGCCCTGCCCATTCACAGGTGGGTTGGCTTTCATGATCCACTGTAGCAAGTAGCAGGAAACAGAGAGACACAGATGGCTGTATTGAGCTTTACTACTGTGACTAAGAGGAAAGCAGGAGGTTTCTGCCCAAGCCTCTCAGCCAGAGCGAGCACACTGATGTCAGGCAAAACAGAAGCACAGCATACACAAAGTTAAGGTTTAGGAGCCCCTAAGCTGTTAGGTTGGTAATCAGTAAATTCATATTAGTCTGTAAAATAACAATAACAATTCTGTCATATTAGTTATATTCACATTTCATATTGACATATGGAAAAACTGTTTTCATCACCATTTGTGATCTAGCATTGTGAAACATACATGCAAGATATTTTCAGTAGACACTGTGATAGTCAGTTGTGAGACAAGTATAAAAGTATAAAAATAGAGAGGAAGGATTTACCTGGTGACGATGCTCAGAGAAGTGTAGAGTTGTAAATGAAGAGGTTTGTAAGAGTACCATAAATATGCCTGTTCCAGGTGTAGGAGGAGTCCTGTGTAAATTCCAAGAAACTAAACCATATTGCTACCTGAGAAGTGACATCACACCCTGTTAGTGTAAGATAATCTGCTTGCCTTATTCCTCCTATGATAATGACGGTGATGATGATGACTGTTATGGAAATCCCTCCTTTTAATCGGAAAATGTCTTGTCACGGACACACCTGCCCCTTCCTGTTCTCCCTGGATCAGTATCAGTCACATTGTAAGTCCTGGGCTATATAAGGCAACCTCTCTCTTCAAACATCAGCATCCCTCGTCACCTCTTGACTGCTAACTTCTGCATAGATACAGAGAAGACAGGCGGTGGTCAAAAAAGAGGAGGGGAAACCAAAGAGAGGACAGAAACTAAAACAGGCTAAAGAAGACAGAAGAGTAAAGCAACTTGACTGCAAAAATAAAAGCCATGATCTCTAAGCTGCAGGTAAAGATTTAAGAATATTTTTTGAAGGTTGTTGTACTTAAATTAACAAGCATCTGTATCACCCTGGTCTGACTGTACTGAATTTCTCTCACACTTGACAGAATTTAGTGAATTGCATGCTAAAACTGTGACTAACAGACTCTGGGTTGGTTTTTGTTTCCCTGTTCCTTTTACAGTTTATAACTTTACAGCAAGGAATTCCCATTCACACCAATGAAAGTTCCACTGTATAATTATAAACTCACAAAATGTGTATTATGTAGGTGTTTTTGTCACATTAGTTTGTAATTAGATGGTAGGGGTCAATTTAATGTTGATCATACCACACCTGGTGGCACAGTATAATGGCTCTTTCACAGGAGGCACACAGAGCAATATTCATTATAGCAATGTCATGCACACCAAAAGGTTGATTTAATAAGATATGTGTCTGACAGACTGAGACAGAAAGTCACTGCGTGTGTTCACTGATGCGGTCTTATCTCTCACTCTGTCAGATTTATGGTGTCATGATAGAAAGTATAAAGAAAAAAAAAAGAAAATAAAAACGATAATAATCACAATAATAATAATAAAAATAACAGTAAAATTTTTCAACTTCTATATATATATTCAACTTCTTATACTGTTGTTTCCTACAGAAAACCCTTAGACCACTGTGTGCAATCAGAGGAATGCATAAGTCTGCAGTGGAAGGTAAACTCCGCTCCATCCTGCCTTATCTCTTTTATCTTATCTCATTTATCTCTTGAAGATAGAATATACTGACCAGCAGCTAAATGCATAAAGATAATGTTGATTTCACTCCACCTGATTTTAGACATGATTAACTGAACTTGGGACATCTAAGTACATTCCACTTACTTTTTTTTTTTTTTTTAAACTTTTAACTTCCCTCTCCCTGCATCTCTTATACTTCCTCCTGTCCTCTTTCCCTCTGTCTCTTCACCACCCTCCTCCACTTCCCTCATCCCTCTTCTCCCACAGTCGTGGAGCGCTCAGCCCCGGAGGACACCGTCACAGCCAGCTTTGGGAGGTTCATCAGCGGGGTGCAGCCGCAGCACTTGTCCTCCGTGGTGCTCCACCGCAGTAAAAGGATGATGCTGGACAGCGTAGGCGTTGGACTGCTCGGCAGCACCACTGACGTGTTTGAACTGGCTCTGCAGCACTGCCAGGTGAGCCGGAGGGGAGGGAAGAGGGAGAAACCACAGAACTCTAATAGTCTGATACTGATCTAAACTGATATGAGGCAGCAGGACTGATGAAAGCAAATGCCCAAGCTTACATAAACCTTACTCTCAGATCAGTGCAATACTGCATGTTGACAGATGAGGGAAATAACATTGACATTATATTGAAGTCAGTCATAAGAACTTGAGCACAGACAGTTTCTTCTGTCTGGCTGATGACCTTTTTCCCTGGATTTCTCTCAGCACAACTTACAAAGACACTTATTCACCTTTCAGCTGAGGAGTGATATGCCCAGTCCTCTCCGAGTGAAACTGACTTTGTGTGTGTGCATGTGTGTGTGTGTGTGTGTGTGTGTGATGACAGGCAGTCTAATTTTATGCACTGGAATTTCCTCTGTAAAGTATCCTTGTGTTTATTCCAAAGTCTCCTCCTTTTCTCCTCAGTACATGTATGCCCCTGATGACATCAGCTCTGTGTACGGACGCAGCGGCACCAAGCTCTCCCCAACACTTGCAGCCTTCGTCAACGGAGTGGCAGTGAGTAGAAATGGGTGGAATAGATGTGTCACAGTTGTCCCATGCACCAGACAGTTTGGGAAGAACTGATCTGTAAACTAATCACCACAACCAAACCTCAGCTTTCTTATACTTTTAATACTGCTTAGCAAATTAGGCGAAAGAGCAGTCTGGGAAAACCCTGAACTTAGCTCACTATCATCATGCTGCAATCATGTTGCTTCAACAACACAGTTATTAGCAAGAGACATCAGCTAAGAGGATGGTGTGCTGAGGGACTAGACAAAGACTGTGCAGTAACTTGTTTATCAGAATGTCAGAAAATAGGATGTTATAATTATTAAGGCGTCTCAGATTTTCCCATAAAAACACATTTACCACAGGGTGTGTTATTGTGAGGGAAAAGATGGGAGCACAGAGGTATTTATTGATGCAACTTTAAAGGGCCACTAGGTCATTTAACCACAGACAGACAGAAAAACAGCCGTAAACAAGTGACAGTCAGGATCTCTGAAAAAAAATGTTTTGCAGTTGTAACCACAGTGTTGAAAGTTGCTACCTCGTTTAATGCAGCACTGCTAGCTTGTCTGGTGTCTTGTAGTTTGCCAGCATTAGTCTGCAAAATTCTGGTTTCAATATCATAAGTGATTCCTGTCTGTTTTGCTGCAGGCTCACTCTATGGACTTTGACGATACGTGGCACCCTGCCACTCACCCCTCAGGCGCTGTCCTTCCTGCTCTGTTAGCTCTCAGCGACATGATGCCTGGGAACAGCAGGCCAAGCGGCCTGGACTTCCTGCTGGCTTTCAATGTTGGCATTGAGATCCAGGGCCGACTGATGAGGTTCTCTAATGAGGCCCGCAACATCCCCAAGAGGTGAGTGCCACAGAACATGCACTGCATTGGAAAGAAATACCTTAGGTAGTTGAGTTAGATGTTTTGAACGTGCTTATCCTACATATTTCCATTAGACATTCAGTGTCTTAAGTGCAGTGTCTAAAGCTCACCCCTTCACTAAGAAAGTTTTGTTTATAACGTACATGCAGGAACAAGCCCTAGACATGTCTGTAGTCCTATGAGTCTTGAAGGAGATCCATGTTTGACTCCATTGACCTCTCTGGTGCAGTTCACAAGGAGGCCTGTGTAGTGCAATGTGAAGTCTCTTATTGGTGTCAGTGAGGTGCAAGAGGCATGTTATTGTGTTCTCATGGGGAAAGCTGAGGCTCTGTGTGTAGCTAGTGTCAGCGCAATTAGCCATGCGGAGAAGATCATTACTGAGGGCACCATTTGGCAGGTGTTTACACAAAGTCCAATGACCCACTACTTTATTTTCTCTCTGAGCAAACACTGAGGCGACTAAAAATCTGTTATTTCCTTGAAAACTCCTGAAATAGACTAGTCTCTGCATACGGAGAGTTTTGTCACAGAACAGTCGCTAGTACAACAGACACCGCTAAACACAGCAGATCTGTTGTAACGCCGTAACGGCGGGCTGGTACACCCAGTTAAAACCCCCCTTTAGTCACAACAGTAAATAGTACCAAAATATCTGACCAAGGTCTCTCTGTCCCTGTCTTTCTCATCACCAGGTTCCACCCTCCCAGTGTGGTAGGCACCATGGGAAGTGCAGCAGCCTGTGCCCGCCTGCTGTCGTTGGATTCCTCCCGGTGCAGCCATGCCTTAGCCATCGCTGCTTCTTTATCTGGAGCACCGATGGCTAACGCGGCCACCCAATCCAAACCCCTCCACATTGGCAATGCTTCCCGGCTGGGGCTGGAGGCTGCTCTGCTGGCCTCCCGAGGTCTTGAGGCGAGCCCTCTGGTCCTGGATGCTGTGGCAGGGGTGGCTGGTTTCAGTGCCTTTTACGAAGACTACGTGCCACAACCTCTGAAATCACCCGAGGACGAGGGCCTCGTCTTCCTGCTAGAGGACCAGGACATGGGCTTCAAGCGCTTCCCCGCCCACCTGGGGATGCACTGGGTGGCAGATGCTGCAGCCGCTGTCCATAAGCTCATTGTTGGGGTTGACGGGGGCACAGTCTCCCCTGCCCAGGTCCAGGACATCCTGCTCAGAGTTCCCCGCTCCAAGTACATCAACAGACCGTTCCCTGAGTCTGAGCACCAGGCACGCCATTCCTTTCAGTTCAACGCCTGCAGCGCATTGTTGGATGGGGAGGTGACAGTTCAGTCTTTCTCCCCTGCTGCCTTGAGGCGCCCCGACCTGCACGCTCTGCTGAGTCGGGTCAGCGTGGAGCATCCCCATGACAACCCAGCCAACTTTGACCAAATGTACGGAGAAGTCCAGGTGACGCTTGTCGGAGGAGATGTTCTAAGGGGACGCTGTGACACATTCTATGGTCACTGGCGCAACCCACTGACCAATGAGAGCCTGAGGAAGAAGTTCCGTAACAACGCAGGGGCGGTGCTTCCTCCCCAGAAGGTTGAGGGGCTGATTGAAGCGGTGGAGGGACTGGACAAACTTGGAGACTGCACACCCCTTCTCTCCCAGCTGCAGTGAACCTCCAGATAAACAAACCACAGACATACAACAATATGACTAAAATTACTGTACATAAAGGGAAAATCAGACACAATATTGAAGTTACATTGTATATTTAACTTGCATTAGGAATCTGAGCTGGTCTTTGTTGTTACAATAGTTAACTTTACTGAACTATGACAAAAATCAGATATTTCATTTGTACATATTCACCTATGTTATCTTATGTTAAATCATTTAACTGTACTCCTGTTGTAAAGTGATTTTTTTGTAGAATGTCGGAGAAATAAATTCTTTAAGTTATAAACATGTAAGCATGGCTGAGTTATTCCATATTGAAAAATTTGCAAGATCAAAGACATAATATATTCTGTTTGTTCACAAAACACTTTTTATGGTAAGGCTGTGCTGAACAGTGGATTGTAAAAATGTTCATTTGGACAGCGGGCGTTCCAGATGTTTGTAAATATAAATGCAACAATTTATGACTTGTAAGGTATTTTCTCTTTTAGATTTCTCTTTTAGATTCCATGATTTTGGTACACTCTTATTAAATTGCATCTTCTTTAATGAATAAAAGTATTGAAAGCCACACTGAGCATTTTAGTTTCAAGTGGAGGAAAACGGTGTGAGAAGATGATACTGTCTACCCTTATAGATTCAGAACACCTCATACAAATATATCTTCTATAAATTTCTCAAACGAAACACTGCTTAATTTTCTTGTAAAGTCAAAGAGTCTGTAATAACATGCACAATATAGATAGATAGCTCATGAAGCTTCCTGGAGGGATGGATTCTGTCCATAAAATTGGGGCAACTAGTGCAGTAGAAACATGAGTCAGCAACTGAGATTACCACTGCCTGGAAGTCATTTAAGGTCCAGGGAAAGTCCAGAAGTTGCACTGATTTTCATCTTTAGCACAAACCTTCTTGTGTCTTGTATTCTGAATACTGCATACAGAAGCTATAATCCAGGTGTTTTCCTCATCCACGCATGTTGGGAGTGCAAACAAAAATGAAGGGCCAGTATTTGAAAACCTGTTTCAAATGTGAAGCAATTTTGGGAAGGGGAGAGGTGTTTCCTCATTCCATCCCTTTGCCCTTGTTGTCTGGGGGGGAAATGTTTCTCAAGTTATTATGTGGCTATAAAACTTGACTCAAGGAAATGGGAACCTGTCAGGAAAGTATGTGGACTTGGTGTCACGTCTGACCAGATCAGCTCTACAGGGCACAAGAGGAAACCAGGACATTTACAAACAGGGTCCGGTCCTGTCTGGGCTGCCGGTGTTGGAACAGGTGAATCAACACAGAGGAGTCTTTCACAGTGTCCTTTTTGTATTAATAAATGAGTAAAGGGGATTTCACAAATGTTGCTTCGGTCATCCCATGATCGTTGTTGTGATTTACCTGTCCATGCTTTGCTGTATAGGAAATCTTTAACAGCAAAGGAGTAAACCCCCACATGGAAAACTGTATAAACAATATAATGATGTAAACAGTGTGACAAGAAATGGTCTATTATCCACTTAATGATAATAAGCAAGCTGCATTATGCCTTGTTCCTTTGACCATCACAAAACCACAGAGGATTCTTACGGAAAACACAGCGCCACACAATGCAAAGACTTGGCTTACATTTCTGTATCCATGTGTAACATGACCAGGAGGCTTTTGTGATGGGACACACACAGCTTACTACAAAGAAGAAAAACAATTCACTCTACAATTCACCTACAGGTGTACAATATCCAAACTCTGTCCATAACACACCCTGAAATTTCCAAAGACTGTGCTATTTTGGTCTTCTTTAGCTGTGACGTGTGTGTATGTTGAAGGGTGATGGGAAATCCCAACACTGATGTATGGGAACGAGAGTGATGACTCCATTGTCCTTTCCCTCTCGAGGTTTGATCTGTTGGCGTCCCACCTCATAAGCCATCTGCCCTCAGCAGTGTTTTTCAAACTTTCAAAGGTTTGAAAATGAGTGAACTAATAACTGAGTGTGATGTCATCTTACCACAGGTCAGCTTCGAGGGCAGAAAATTACCGCATCTACTGCAGAAGCATTTGGTAGAAGGGATGGATATGGAAAATTGACATGCTGGATGACACAGACAGCAGGTGAAACAAAATGTTGGTTAATGATTTCATACAGAGCTCACTCCTCTGGTCATCTGTCTGAATCATACATCAATAAATATCCATTCAGTTTCCCTCAGATACACTGGAAAGATTATGATGATTGTGAATATTTAAAGTACTAGCTGCATTAAACTCATGAAAACACAAACATGCACATTTTTCAAGATATTAGGCTGACTTTTCTAGAAAGCTTATCTAAGTTCATATTTATTTAGAGCCCAAAATCACTGTACACAGTCTCAAAGGGCTTTACAGGCCCACAGTTTACAAGAAACAGAATAGGACGACACCCCCTGACTTAACCCTCAAATCGGGCGAGAAAAAACTCCCCAAAAAACCCACAGTAAGGGAAAAAGGGAAGAAATCTTGGGAAGGACCACGGAGAGAGGGGGCCCCTTCCTGGCCAGCCAGGAGTGCAACAGGTGCCGACCAAGTGGGCGATTATACAATAAATCAAAAAACAATAAACAAAGAAGGAGTAGCAGCAAGCCTCGACGGACGGAGTCAGGGACGATGACCAGTCTCGAGGCCGCAGCAGCAACCAGGATGAGGGAGTGGAGGTGGGATGGAGGTGGAGGAGATGGGTGATGATGGTGGGGGGGGGTTAGTATACCTGGGAGGTAGACAGACTCACTCACTCTCAGA
>OMLF01053359.1:9736-20040 GCA_900302615.1 Holocentrus rufus
AAATAGAAGCACACACAAACAAGCACACACACACACACACATACACACACAAGTTAGAAAGACAAGCAGTGGGGCATCTGCATGCCATGTGCGGAAGTATAGCCCTGATGATGATTCTTCTTCAAATTACCCATCCTGATATCAGACTATAACAAACGCAGTCACACACAAGCAAACACACTAAATAATAGCAGCCGGGGGTCTGAGCCATCATGAAATGCCTTCCACTACCATATTTTAGATTAAACGCAGCAAAAGACACTAAAAGCTTTCGTGGAAAAGCAAATGTTTTACTCATGTTGCTTTCACATTCCCTATTTTAAGATTTATTTTATTACGACCCCATTGAAAACTAGCCACAATTTTAGCATCAAGGCCCCCACAGTGCATTAGGGCCGTGTGTAACCTTATGATAAAGTCTGCATGGCTCTTTCGCCCCCAGACCCACCCATGGCCTGACAGCCAGAACAAATGTAGCCGTGGCCAGCATCTCCTCTAATACATCTGATTCCCAAGTATTGTGACCCTAAGTGATGGAGAGCACCGGGCGGCTGGCTGACACTAACAATGTTAACAGCAAAAAGAATGCGGTCTGTACTACTCTAACTCTGACTTGTCGCTCCCACTTCACAGCGGAAAGGGAAAAAAATAGCATCAGGGTTTTCCTCTTGCAGTCAAGTGAGATCTAGCACGGAGGAGTTTAGGTTGTTTACAGGCTGCCGCTTACCCAATAAAGAAGGCCTCTTGCTTCTCTTTGCTCCCTCACCAGCGCTGGCTTTTATTGCACAGAACTAGCTTGTTTAGTGACCCTATTGCTCCCATTCTTCTTCCTGCATGCTTTATGCCTCCTCCCCTTTGAAGCACATGGGAGTTTCTCCACAGTCTGCTGTTGGCTCTGGAAGCCGCTGCCAACAAGCTTCCAAGGGTTCAAAGATCACCAAAATATCCTACTCATGCAGCGAGTGCTGTTGCTTTGCTGAAATTGTATTTGAGTGGAAGCGGAATAGCTTATTTAAAAGGGCTGTAAGAGAGAGAGAGAGAGAGAGTGTGTGTGTGTGTGTGTGTGTGTGTGTGTGTGTGTAAAACTTTAAGAACAGATCTGGCTGAAATTTGGTGGACAGATCGCCTTTTGCCAATGGATCACTCGATTAGATTTTGGTGGGGATCCAAATCTCAAATTATTAATTATTATTAAACAATATTATTTTTTTAACGATAACTTGAATGCTGCATTCCAGTGCTGCTGGGAAAATCTGACATCTGGGGCTTTCATGTTGGCTGCATTTCATTGCCATGATATTTTGCTGAAAAATCAAACCTGCTATACAAATAATAAACAATACTGTTACAATGACTGCAGCTATGCAAGTTCGAGAACTGTCCAGTGGTTCAGCAGAGGTTTGCACTTTAGATTTGATTCTAGTTTTTAAAAAGGTCTAGAGCGAAGGTACTTAAATAACAGGAGGGCTGTGTATTTTTCTTTAAAACACAGGGAAAGGCAGAGCAAGATATTTCACCACCATTAACATCCTATTTTTATTTTCCAGTCTCATGTTTAAATGATTTTGCAGTACCAACTCTCCAGTGGTCATAAAATGTACTTGGTGCCAAGCTAGACCTCAAGGGACTGAAAAATCACTGTGCTGTACAAAGTGGAACTACTCATTGAATGTGCATTGCTGGGGAGCACTTGCAGGTGCACACAGTGCCAAGAAAATATTCAGTTGATTTTAGCTGCGACCAGCAGCTAGTACAAGTCACTCTGTCAGGCAGTCCCACAAATTTCAATAAACTGACAGCAAAATAAACTGCTGGACAACACTGCCATAACAAAGAGCTGGACCACTGTGGGACTGTCCATTAAAGGAATATTCAACCCAAACCAAAATGCCATTTTTCCGACTTACCCAGACTGAGACACGATCACCTCGGTACGCCCACTGGTTCAGTTCCTGTGGGTAGCATGTGGTGTTAGCTTCGTGTAACAGGGTTTTCTTGATGATTCAACTTGCAAGGATAATAACCAGCAGAAACTGTGGAGACTGAAGGAGTCATTAGCAAAAAAATAAACCTTACAGCAACTCTGAAGCAGTGTCGTTTACACAATGTATGTGTATTTGTATACACGTCTTGGAATTATTAAAAAAAAAAAAAGAGTAATCTTAGGAGAAGTTGGTAATACAGCCCCTGAACACATGTATCCTTCCATCTGTGTTCAGCAGTTATAGTGCCAACTAATATGAAATGCTTCCCTTAAAAACAGAACCAGTGGACGTACAGAGGTGAAAATGATACCAAACATCTTGTCTCAGTCTGTGTAAGTTTCTATTAAGAATGTAAATTGTAGATTTTTATTATACTTACTACACTAAAGTTACTTCATCAATGAGGAATGGCATGGCAACCTTTTTCAGAAATAGAGTCAAAATTTAAAAAAAGAGGTTAGGCACTTTGTTACTTCCACCCTTTCACGTTTCCCTAACCAGAGCTGTCCATATGCAGGTTTGAAGTTTGTTAAGTTGAACTGTAAGTCACATCAGTGATCTGTTAATTATTAATTTGATGCTGCTGCTGTACCAGTAGGGGAACCCAGCATCTTAAATTAAGCCTTATACTAGCTGCTGATTAGTATCCCCGTGGTTGTTCATTAGCTTTTGAATAGAGTCAGTCACCCCCATACGCTTTGTGATCATACTAATGATAAATTGTATTTATGTAGGAGTTGACAAAACACTTTTACAATCAAATTAAAGCAAACATCACACTCATAATTTAAAACACATAAAAACACAGCGGGCCTCATGCATAAAGGTTGCGTACGTACAAAAAGGTTGCCATGTACACTTTTGGGTGTGTAAAAAGTTAACTTTACGTGAAAATGTGCTGATCCTCCCGCAAACTTTCGACCATGTGTATGCACAGTTCTGCTCGATTGTCAGTCACCAAATTAGGGAGAGTACCCAACTGTTTCAAAGTGATTATCATTCAATGCACACTGTTTGAAATGATCGGTATTTATATCTATAGAAACTTTATTTTTTAATATTTTGGAGAGTGAGTCAATATCTTTTCCTATCTTGCAGTGTCATTTTATTTTATTAATTATAAAAAGAAAATCTGAGAGAGAATATGAGAGAATATATCCACTTTATAAGTTATTCACAGGTAATGTCACAGCACAACACAAAGAGCTGATTGGTTGATAGAGTCAGTCTGATTTTCACATTACCCATAAGGCCAATGGGCAGCAGGTTAGGGCTGAAAAAGTCTCTAGTTTCTGTTAAGGAAAGCCATTAAACATGGTCGTATGAGTTATCACTAATTTTATTGACTGTTATATATGCATATGTTAAAAAAAAACAACAAAAAAACATGAAGATATGCTATATTTTCCTGATAGATTACATATTTTAGTTTACCAACCTTATAAAAACTTTTTAGGCTATATAGAGGCATATTCCATGAACCTGAAAAACATCTGAAAGCAGATGTATTAAACCATAAACTGCTATTCTGAAGCAGTGATGTGTGTTATTGATGTTGTGGTATATTTATGCTCTTCATTATTTCATAACTGCTATCTCAAAGCATAAAATTGAAAACAAGAAATCAAGGAAACACAAGACCTGTGTTTCATGCTCTGGTTGTTTCCCATGTCTACTCATGTAAATTTGGCTTTGACTTTGGAAATGACTCAACAGTATGGCTGGGTGAAGCTCATGCCAAGCAGCAGTAACTTTAAATTTTGAGGACTTTAATATGCAGAGTTCCCAGAAGATGACATTAGTAAATTGTCTTCTTGCTGGCGTCTGTTGGAGGCACTGAAGAGGTTGAGCCATCATTGGTGAGTTCAGCTTTCTCCAGATGGAGTCTCATGTTCTGCTGTTTAGGAGACACTTTTGTATTTTTCTATTTGTTTCAATTCATCACTTCCTGTGAACAGAGAAGATTTTTCCCCTGGAAATCACACTGGAATTTAGTTAGTTGGATGGGATGCTTTTGTCTCTTGCATGTGTATATTTACATAAAAATCTCAGTTTGTACAGCTTTAGCAATTTGGCACTTCTTTTAGCACTTTTCTCAATATATGTAACACTGCATAGATGCTTTTTATATACACAGTGATGAAATGAAAGCATCAGATTTCTGAGATTATAAATGTAAATGTAATTTACCTATTTTATGTTAGCTTAATCAAAACAGAGGATTGTCTTAACTCTCCACCCCCAGCCTCAACACAAGCTGTCACACCCACTTACACTTAGTTACAGCCCTACTCCAAGACTTTACGCCTATATTATAAACCTGATGACAGTAATTTGACTTCCCATGCTACTGTCAAGTACATGTAATGAATAAGGAATGAGGAAAAAGCTTATCTCTGAGATGATGCATAAATTAAAAAAAAAAAAAGAACTAGATGCACATCACATTTTGGGGAAAAGGAAAACTGCCCCCCACTCCAGTTCCACAAGGTTTGAATAAACATCCTGGTTATTACAATTCTTGATTACTTTGTCTCCAAAATGTGAATTCCATTTCTTACAAAAGCAGCTCAAATTACCCCTGATTGCTGCTCCTGCTCTCAGCACCTAGAGCTGAAATTGAACTTCATGAAGGCACTGTGTTCGTGTTTTTATGGTCAAACACCACCATCAAACATTGACACTGTGCGGTCTTCCTGACTCCCTCAATGTCAGAAATATAAAGGCTCATTACAGTTTTTGCACGGGTGTAGAGGAATGTCTGGCAAGCAAGTGAAGCTACCAGAGATCAAAAGTGTTATTACAGTGGGAGTCCACGCACAGATATAAAACAAAAGTAACATTTCTGCTGATTTTGGCATTGCATATTAAAAGGAAATGTGTAAACGTATGATAAATAATAAATTTGAATAGTTTCATGAGCTCAGCCACAATCATCTGCATTTAACTAAAGTATGCCATCCCATTGACCGTGTTTGAATTAACACGTCAAACAGCTGCAGCACATCGGCTAAAGCATATTCCTAGTTTATAATTTCACAATTCCCAGTCTAGATTGCATTGCTGTCCTGTTTAGAAGCTGATACTTGGCACTGTAGCCAGTTTTATTGAAGCACTTTTTCATATTATTTGGTGCGATTACAGGCACTGCGGGGATGTAGGTCATCCTTCTCATCCAGTGTTCACATTGCATTCCTTAACTTGCCAGTTTCAGCAGGAATGGCTTTCGTCTTGCAGCTTCCTGTGGTCCTGCTCTATTCACTTAGACCAAAAACACTGATTCATGCACCCTGGCGGTAAACAAGGCCCGAAGACTCAGCAGGAGGAAAAGCACATTCAGCCTGTCACATTTGAAAGTCAATAAGCTCCAATGTGCTTTGATACATTGTACCAGAAAGCCACAAAAAAAGGAAACGCAGTAAACATTCAGCCAGTCTTGCTAGTCCGTTTCCTTTAATCTTTTTTTATCACTGCTAAGTTTTTAATGAGCTATTGACACTGATGATCCTAAACATCTGCTGGACCCTCACAGTTCATGATGGGATAAAACCAATTAGGCGGCACCACTGCCGAGCTGGAGTTTGTCGGCTCCCAAGCATGTGCGAAACTCATCAGCACAAGCTGCGTCTGCCAGCTGACTTCCCAACGGATCACGTCTCCCCGTCTTTGTCTGCACGATGGTCCGTGCAGCCTTTTGTGTTGTCAAGGTTGTCTTTAGAAGAATGGAATTGTTGATGGATTAAAAACACATCCTACATCAGCCGCGTTTGAATACTGATTCAGAACCAGAACACCTGAAGGCCTTTATTTGCATTTGCAGATTTGCTTCAGGCAGAATTCTGAGGGGCTACATGGACCTCTCTGCCTCCTATTTGAATTACTTGATATGCATTTCATAAGGTTCTTAAAAAAGATGATTTTCTTAACTAACAACTGTGAACCAGTTCGTGCATAAAATATGAACAATTTCTGCCCTCGGGGAAGACAATTATTATAAGATAAACAACCTCTGTACCCTTAGGGAAGACATTGCAGAGAACTGAATAACTCTTATTAGCCCTCTAATTCAAATCCTTTATTGGGTTTAAGGATTTTCAATTTACATTGATAACTACAAATTTCACAGTCAAAACACCCTTGCGTGAAACATTGAGACTTACTGTTGTACATTCAGTAATACATCTATTACAAATGTGACATGTTATAGTTAAGGCAGAGACGTGGCATCACTCCCTCATGTTCAGCTCTGTGAGGGGGCTGTATATCAAGAAACAATGGGGAAAAACAACTTAATTTTATACATTTAATATGGGTAACAATTCCAGTCTGGCTATGCATGCTATATTGCTGCTTGCTCAATGATCCATGCACTTTTAGTCTACTGCTTTTCAGGAGAAATACTATGAAGTGCTTCAGAATGAATAAAACATGTCAGAAGACATTATTAAAACAGAAAGCAGAAAGCAGAAAGCAAAAGAAAAACAAAGAATTTAAAACCAAGAATAATAAAGACAAGATAGCATGTGGGTAAAACACTTTTTATGTAGACAAGTGCACAAATTGAAAGGAGTTTTTTTAAGTGACTTAGCAAAGATTAATGATTTGGATAGCCTGTTTGAGACTTTCGCGCTAGATGGAGAAGTCCTGACCATAAGACTTGGATTTCTCAAACTCGTCATAATCACAGTTCTACTTTGGTATGGTTTTAATGGTGCTTTCCATCTTGGTTGGCAACACAGCGCAATAGGATACCTGCAATAAATTATTTTCAACCTGTAAATGAGCTTGAAGATGGAAATGTGAAAAGTTATGAGTTACCTCTTGGTGCCACGTTAGTGGTCAAGCACTGGGAGTGTGAGTAGGAGTGGAGTGGATGGACATAAGGTATCATTTTGTCTAAAAATGAAATGATGGATTTGTTTACTCCCGGCCATTAAAAAGCTCTGTGTCAGTGTTTATATGTGGACTGGCAGTGGATGGTCAAGTAAAAAGACACCACACACTGGATATGTTCATACAGTATATTGGCTTTATATAATAGTGTGTCCGGCAAACATCAAGAGTCATCCCAGAGGAACAGCAAGACGGAGTAGAGGACCTTTGATGCCAAGTTTATTAAAAAAATAACTGCCAAAATAAGTTTGGGTTTTAACATTATGTGCAAATTTGTAACACAAATACACAAATATGTACACATAAAGTTAAAAAGCAAAATATGCATGCATGTATGATACAGTTTGCAAGCCTGTGATGTACCTCGTAGCTGTAAACAGCTACTTTAAAATATGTGAAATACTTTTTTGCAAACAAATACTGCTTTGAGCCATAATCAGTCTTTCCTTTTGTCAATCATTAAAAACATTTGCAGCCACTGTAGCAGTGTCCTACCCACATAAATCTAACACCAAAAGCTGGTGTATTACAAAATGCACAAGGCTGTAACATGACTTACAAACTTTTGGCGCAAATGCATAAATGTCACATTGTGCCCTTTTGCTTTTCAATTTTACAGATGAGAGTGCATGTCTGTTACAAGTTCGCAAGTCACATTGGTGCATTTATATAGCAAGTTTGCATGTTCACACCCAATATTTTGCCCAATGTTTTGGGCAAAATACCCTTTCCCTGACTTACCCAGACTGAGACAAGATGTTCGATACCATTTTTATATGTATGTCTACTGGTTCGGTTCCTTTGTGTAGCAATTCATGTTAGCTTAGCATAAAGACTTGAAGTCTACAGGAGTCATTAGCCTTGCTCCGTCAAACTGAAAAAATTTACCTTACAGCAACTCCTAAGCTGTCTTATTTACACAATGTGTTGTGTACTTGTAATATACATTTTGGAATATACATCTTTACACAAAAAAAACAACTGCAAAAATAAATCAAAAGTAATTTTAGGAGAAATTAGATGGTTGGAACTGTAGTCGCTGAACACATTGAACGCATTCAGCGGTTATAGTTCCTACCATCTAATGTCTCCTAAAACTAATCTCATTTTTAAAATAATAATAAGAAATAATGCAATTTACATTGTGTAAAAAAGACAGCTTCAGAGTTGCTGTAAAGTTTATTTTTTCACTTCACGGAGCTAGGCTAATGACTCCTGTAGACTTCAAGTCTTTATGCTAAGCTAACATGAAATGCTACCCATAGCAACTGAACCAGTGGACATACAGAGGTGTTAACAGTATCAAACATCTTCTCTCAGTCTGGGTAAGTTGAAAAAAGGGCATTTTGCCCAAAATGGAGTATTCCTTTAACCTCGATGCTGCGAATGTCCCCACAGCACTACTTGGATAGACCTGGACAAGTTGCATGATGTTTGGCCAACTGACACTGCACACTCCTTTCACCTGCCAAATACCTCCTCTCTTCTTGCATCTCCTTCCCCCTTTCTTTCCTCTCTTCATGTGCATCTCATTTCCTCACCTTCTTATATCATCTTATTTTGTTAAACCGTAAAGTGGCCTTCTTCCTAATCAACCATTCAAATTACTAATTTCTTTTTCTATTCTTTTTTTTTCCCTTTTGCACCTTTTAATAACCCCTACAGTTTTTCAGTCCATTCCCAGGCAATCAGAGCAGCATGGGAGGCCTCTAACCAGCGAACACTGCCTGCAGCTTCATATCAATGCAGCCCCAGCACTTCGACAGGGAAAATGTCACTTTTGATATCCCCCTGTGGTCATTGTCAGGGAGGGGAGTCCAACCTGGCTAATGAAGTAAAAAGGAAAAGGCTGTAGGAGGGAAAATGTGCTCTAGTTGAAGTCTGTGTACCAAACCCCCCTCCCCATAACCTCGTTGCGGCTCACATGGTGTTGTTTATTTAAATTTGTTCATATTGCCCACACAACCTCCTCTCCCCCTACTGCCATTTATTGTGTCATTATGTTTTTGTTTTTTTTTCTTTAATGCATCAAACTTTGCTTTGAACATGTGATGGGATTTCTTGCTGTTGATATCCTCGCCAACACTCGTCTCCTTGGAGATATTAAGCATGCACAGGCACGTTTGTTTGTGAAGACGGTTCAGCGCATAACAATGACAGCATAAGTATGACACTAGTACGTGTTACTCATTACACATTTAATCATTTTTAACAACCATGTGCTTGCTAGCATAGTCAATATTACATGTCCTGGTTTACAGCCTGCGAGTAGATTGTGCACCCAGTGAAGGAAAGAGGTTCTTTGAGAAACAAGCTCTTTGATCAACTTAATCGGTGTGCGACAAGAAGATTGGTAGCAGTTTCACATTTGCGTCGACAGTATTTAGCGTGCTGTCATCTGGCTTATTTGTCAAAAAGTCACACACAGGCGCACATGAGGAATTAGCTGTTGGCCATATATCAAACGGCGATACCATCACGGTTGCGTCACTTCATTGTAGCGTTCCTTTATCTCCATGGCATTTTTTACTCATTTGTTTTTCCCCGTGTTTGTCATGTACTTGTCTTCTCATCCAGATGCTCCCACCACTACCCCTATACCCACCACCGCCACCACCACCACTACCACCATCACCACCACCACCATGTCCTACCCTGAAGGCTCCCAAGGTACAGTATCACCCTGACAGACTTTGTGCATGTGTGTGTGTTTTCTTGTATTCCCAGCCAGCCTTGAATATCCACATACACCATCATTTTCATGCCATGGTGCCACACGTATTGGCATACATGTCAATATGTCACTGGTTCCCTTACTGTCCAACTCTGCATGGAACTAAATGATGCAAACACTTTTGCTGCTTTCCAAATTTGTGTGTGTGTGTGTGTGTGTGTGTGTGTGTGTGTGTGTGTGTGTGTGTGTGTGTGTGTGTGTGTGTGCGTGCACGCGCCACCCAGGCAGGCCTAATAAGAGAACTGATAATAACCACTGAGACCAAGACTCTACTCCCTCTTGCTTGGTTAGCAATGGAAACCTCTTCTCCACTAACACTGTTCATTTTCTCTGTCTCTCTCTCTCTCCCCTTTGATGCCAGACTCTTATCACTGTGCGTTCTTTATGCCAAAACTGTCCAGAAGGACAGATGATGACGTTTGCTCAAATATCAAAAAAAATCAAAATCAGTCAGTTTTCCTCTTCTGTTTTCATCTTCCTCCCCAAAGATGCTCTCATTCAGACAACCACAACTCCCAGTCAGTTGTGTACCCACCTTGCCCCCTGCCCACACACACACACACACACACACACACACACACACACGGCCCCCACCTTATCTTAAAGGAATATTCCAACGTTTTGGGCAAAAGACCAACTTTCCCAGACTAAGACAAGATGTTCGATACCATTTTCACTTCTGTACGTCCACT